>CABHPQ010151856.1:0-12712 GCA_902168405.1 Peromyscus aztecus
AAAAAAAAAAAAAAAAAAAAAAAAAGCAAAGGCTGGCTATTCAAGAAAAAAAACCAAAATCTATCCAACTGTTGTCTACAAGAAACACATCATAGCTTTAAACATACAAATTCCTTTAGAGGAAAAGGATGAACAAAAATATTCAAATAGAATGGGACCAGGAAGCAAGCTAGAATTGCTGTCATAATATCTGACAAAATAGACTGTAAACTAAAAGTAATCAAATGAGATAAAGAGATACATCATTCAAATCAAGGGCACAATTAACTAAGAAGACATAACTAACCTAAACATATGTGCAACTAACTCTGAGGGACCAATTTTATAAAATGTATACTACTGGGCTAAAAACACAAAGAAACATTAATCCATCAATAGGAGATTACTTCAATACTTTCTCATTGATAGTGATCTGTAGAAAAATAAAAACATCAGCATTACTTGATATCATACATCAAATGGTCTTAACATATCTATAGAATATTCTACCCAAACACCAAAGAATACACACTACTCAGCAACACACAATACTTTTCTAAAATTAGCCATATCCTCAGTCACAATACAAATATTTACAAACTCACAAAGGTAAGATTGAAATAATTCTTTGTATCCTGAACACAATGAAGTAAAATTTAAAATCAACAGCAAATGAATTGCTAGTAAATATATAGATTCATGGATATTAAATGACTCACTGATGAATGATGAATGGGTCAAAGAAGAAATCAGTAGAGAAACAAAAAGTTTCCTGGAATTAAATGAAAATGAAAACACAACAAAACCTCTGGGACACATTGAAAGCAGTGCTACAAAGGACATTTCTAGTGCTAGAGGTGCCTAATTAAAAATCTAGAAAGAACACAAATAAATGATTTAATAACACAACTCAAAAATTTGGAAAAAACAAGAACAAACCAAATGCAAATCCAGTCTATGACACAAAATAATAAAACTTAGAGACAAATCAGTGAAACAGAAAGAAAACAATACAAGAATAAACAAATCTAAGAGCTGGTTCTTAGAGAAGATAAACAAGATTAACAGAACCTTGACCCAATTATCCAGAAGAAAAAGAAGACTTAAAATAACAGTTAGAAACTAACAGGGCAGCATTACAACAGACACCAAAGAACTTAAGAATATTAAAGGTCATGTTTTTAAAACCTAGTCTCCAGAAGTTGGAAAATCTAAAAAATAAATAAATAAAGTATTTACTTCTTGATTCATACAAACAACCAAATTTAACCAAGAAGATACCAACAACTTACACAGACGCACAACAAAGGAGGAGCTGGAAATAATAATAAAAACCATCCCCAAAAAAGAAAATGAAAAGAAAAATATAGCTCAGGCTATGTAGATTCACAGCGGAACTTTATCAGTCTACTATAAAATATCTATAGCCCATTCCCTTCTTCTATTACATGAAAAAGCAGAGACGTTGAGAACGCTTCCAAATCTCTTCTTCAGAGCCAGCGTCAGTCTAATCCCAAATCAGGTAAGGACACAACAAAAGAGATTACTCCAGGCCAACTTCCCTGATGAACATCGAGTCCACAGGGCTCAATGAAATACTTGCAAACAAAACACAGACATGCCTTCAAAGGAGTGTCTATCCCTCGTGACCAAGTGGACTCTGACCCTGAAATTCAAGGCTGCTGCTTCAACATCCATCAGCCAATAAATGTAACGAACCACATAATGGACTTAAAGACAAAAATTCCAATGACCATCTTAACAGATGCAGAAAAGCCTTTAACAGAGTCTGACATGCCTTCACAATGAAACCCCTAGAGAATATAGGTGACATATTCCAACATAATGAAGGCTATATATGAGAAACCAATGGCCAACATTTTAGTAAATGGTAAAAAGTTTGAAGCAACTCCGAGAAAGTCAGGAAGGAGAAACATACTCTCCTACCAGCACTCATTTTTCAACTTATGCTTAAAGTACTTGCTAGAGCAATAAGGCAAGAAAATGACATGATACTATAAATTAGAGGTCTAACAAATTCTCCTAGAAATATTTAGAAACTATACACAAATTCGGCAACATGGCAGATTATGAAATCAACTTGCACAAATGAATAGCTTTTCTGTATACCAAAAACAATCATACAAAAAAGGAGATTATGGTAACAAACCAATTCACAATAAGTTCAAAGAAAATAAAAGATCTATGAATAACTAGTCAAGGAAGCAAAGACATCTCTCATGAAAAATTAAAAAAATCTGAGGAAAGAGACAGAGTAAAGCACTAGAAAATATAAAGGCATCCTATACTAATAGCTTAGTGGAATTAATATTATGAAAATGGCCATTTTACCAAAAAAGATATTTTCAGATTCAATGAAATCACAAATTTCCATCTCATTCTTCAAAGAAATAGAAAAAAAAACCTCTCCTAAAGTGCACACAGTACTAGAAAAGACCCCTTGGAGACAAAATAAACTTGAACAAAAAGTACAGTGCTAGAGAGATAACAATTCCAGATTTTAAGATGACATTAAAAAATATACATCATTGACACTAAAACTGACTTGTAAACCCATTGAACAAAATTCAAGACCCAGTTGTGCTTACTATAACTTCAGCCATCTGATATTTGACAAAGATGCCAATAACATAGGGTGGAGAAAAAGCATTTCCAACAAATGGTGCTGGAAAAAATGGATGTTTAAATGCAGAAGAATGAAATTTTGTCTTTATCTATTACCTTGAATAAAAGCAAACTCCAAATGGCTCAAAGACCTAAACCTAAAACTTAAAACTACTAGGAGAATGCATGGGTAGTACCCTACATGATATAGGTCTAGGTAAGACCTTCCTGAATAGGGCTCTACTTACTCAAATATTAAGGCCAACAAATGATACAGTGGGACTTTAAAAAACTAAAAGCCTTCGGAAAAGTTGAACAAACAATCAACAGATGAAAAGGAAGCCCACAGAATGGTGGAGAACATTTGCCAGATATACACTGGTGGAGGGTTATTCTGTAGAATATATAAAAACAAACAATACAAAAAAGCATCATCCATTAAAAAATGTGCCTGAGACCTGGAGATTGCAAAAGAAGAAAAAAATTACTTAGAAATATCTAAAAAAAAAATGTTTGTCATCCCCAGCAAGCAGGGAAATGGAAATCAAAACAACTCTGAGATTTCATCTTACCCCAGATAGAGTAGTAAAAAAATCAATCAAAACTACCAGCAGCAAATGCTTCGGGGAGCATTGGGAAAAAGGAATTCTCATTTATAATTGGTGGGATTGGAAACTGGTTCAGCCACTATGCAAATTAGTGTGAAGAATTCTAAAAGAGGAAAAATAAATATACAATATATACCATTCACCTATATACACCACTCCTTGGCATAAGCTGGAGAGACTTGACATCCTACTGTACAGATACTTGCTCAGCCATGTTCATTGCTCCTCTGTTAGTAGTAACTAGGAAATGAAAACAAACCAATGTTATGCTTGCATCATGAGCAGCCTAGAGACCACGAGGAGTCTGAGTTCATATGCAAAAGCAAATAGCCTTTATTGCAAGCTCAAGCTTGGGCTCTCGGTCTGTTCTGACACAGCAGTTGGATCAGACAGATCCCTGAGCTCAGTTATGGCAGGGTTTTTAAGGAGTAAAGGATGAGGGGAAGTAGGGGAATTCTGGATTCAGATGGGGGTTGAACTCCTGAATGGGCAGGGGTTGGGCAACAGAAGTCTTGTCAAACAGGGATTGGTACTGGTATTGCTACAAGGAAATTGGCAATCTATATATAATGTGAGCTATCTTTTATGTTCTAGAGCATTTAGTACTTGTTTGTCTCAATTCTGATTGGTCTTCTACAGGGTACAGTTTGTGATTTTTCCTGGTTATTGTAATGGTGAAGCCTAGTCCCAGTATTGTTAGTCTTCAGCCTGTCATGGCTGCACTAATATTAAGTTAGGCCTCTTCATTACCCCCTTTACCAGTAACTAGAGAGGAAATAATCATGGATCCTGTGTGTCTAATGGTTCTAAGGGAAGACATTGAGACTGGAGGACCATGAGTTGGACTGTGTTGACTCTTTTTTGCACAAAGGCCATCAACCTGTTAATCAGACAGGGTCCCAAGGTCAGTAAGAGGATAAGGATTAGAAGTGGTCCAGCTAGTGCTGAGAGTATGGGGGTTTGCCAAGGGGACCAATTAAAAAGACCCTCATAACATCCAGACTGTTCCTGGATCCCCTGTTTTTTGTAATATATATATGCTAATATATATATTAGTATAGCTGTTATGTCATGAAATTACCCCTGAGTGACTGACATAAAAACAGTACTTTTTTTCTGGTGTAGCACAGAGCCCTCCTTGCTGCATAAAAAGGAGATTCAGGCCCATCTGTTCTATAAGGCTATTTCAGCTAGGGAGTCTAGATACCTTTTCAGTTTATCAATCAAGTCCTCAGTGTGAACAAAGTCTGAATCCATGGTTGATTGTAAAGTCTTGTAGTTTTTGTCTTGTAATAGCAATGCTGAGATCCCTATATCTATGGCTTCTGCTAATCCAAGTCCAACCTAATTGACGAGCATTATTTTTGCTGCCCCTATGGCCCACTTAGATTTGGAGGGGCAGACAAGGTAAATTCCATCTGAGTCTATCATAGGATTTCATGTTGGGGAAGAGCTTAGTCATCATATAGTACCCTTACCCTGCCTTTAGGACCATACCATGAAAGCATGGGGACAGCCCAGTATTCCAGGCCTATCATCTAGATGGGGAAGTGTAATGAATTCTGCAAGGTATCTTTCTGCACAGTGCAAGTTTTATTGCAAAGCCCTGTGGGGATCTGAGTTCTTGGGGGCAGTTACACAAATTCCTACCCCTGTCACCTATTGGAGAGAGAGCTTACTTTGTCCCCATGGACAAGAGTCTGGTGTAGCATTAGTCAGGTTTCCAGGTGTTTCTGGTGGCCTGGGCAGTGGATGATGGCCAATTTGTAGGGCAGCCATAAGGTTGTTACAAAGTCCAATATTTTTTGTTTATTTTTGATGGTTTTGCCTTCTGTTGTGAGGAGGCCTCTCTTCTGATAGATGGATGACCCCATGTATGTGAGCCATAGCAAATGCATAGCAACTGTCTCTGTAGATGTTAAGCCATCTCCCCTTTGACTGTCTGAGGGCTTCTGTTAGAACTATCAGTTCAGCCTTCTAGGCTGAAGTTCCTGGTGGTAAAGGAGTCAACCAGACTCTGTCAGTCTCTGTGGTTATTGCTGCCCCTGCCTACCTGGTTCCATCCCACATGAAGCTATTCCCATCCATGTACCAGGTGAGTTACACATCAGTTAGAGGCTGGTCTCAAAGGTCTTTCCTTGGGCTATGAACTTGGCTTAGAATCCCTGCGCAGTCGTGTAGCAAGGCATCTAGGTCACGATCTGGGTGCCGGGTGTCAGGGTTTAGAGCTGTACTCAGGAGGATCCTTGTGCAAGGGGAATTCAGGATCAGACTCTGATAATGGGTCATTCTGGCACTGCTCATTCATCAATCAGGAGGTTGTTTGAGAATCCCTTTGATGGTACATAATATTGTAATGAAGAGTTCCTGACCCAGAGTTAGTTTGTCTGTATCTTGGACTAATAGGGCCATGGCTGCTATGATTGGCAAGCATGGGGGCCAACCAGCTTCCATACAGTCAAATTTCTATAAGCCTAGTCCAGGAGCGTAAAGTTTGTGTTAGCACCCCCTTTGCTATATCTTTCCATTTTTCTATGTTTAGATGAAAGGGCTTGGTCACATCAGGCAGTTCCAAGGGTGGGGATAATAGCAGTGCCTATTTGATCATATCCAAAGCCTTGTTCTCAATTTCACTCCATTGAAAGGGCTGGCTTTCCTTTATCAGGGTATATAGAGACTTGGAGAGCTCAGCAAAGCTGGGGAACCTTAGGCAGCATTATCCTGCCATTTCCAGGAATTCTTGACTGCCCTTTGAGAGGTCAGGGCAAGGATTTTTATCATTGTCTCTTTTCTTGTCTCTGACAACCATCTTTGACCTTGCTCAAGGATGTAGACAAAGTGTGCCATTCTCTTTAGGGAAATCTGGGTCTTTTTTAGCAGAAGCATGATATCCCAGCCTCTCCAGAGTCTCAAGTAGTTCTCTGGTATTCATCTGGCAATCAGGAGGTCATCTATATATTGGAGGAGCATTTGGTGTGGGTTTCTCTTGCAGGCTGAAAGAATATATTATAGAGATTCAGCTGTGTATTAAAGCTATACCTTGACAGGCCAAGGGTCTAACAAAAGGCAAGCCATTTATTATGAATATTTGGTGCTATCCAGCCTTTAATATTCCAGCTGTCTTCTACTATGAAATTCTTGCATGGCCAAATATTTTCAGACCTGCTGAACTTCTAGGTAACTTCCCTGCTGAGCTAGTACCTGAATAAGGTCATGTAGGCAAAGATAAGCTGGTGGGAAATGCATAGCTTTATTTCTTGTGCAAATAAAGCTCAGACCATCCATCACCCTGACATGAAGCCTAGTGGCTCCCCAGAGCAACTGACTGAGAACAAAAGAGGTTTTTACATATCAAGGTGAGAGGTAGAATAACATTCCTGAGCAGGTAGAAAACCACATGCCTGGGGAAAGAAAGGGCAGGTATTTTCTGTAGAAACAGACAGAATGGTATGGCAAGAGAGAAGAGAAAACAGGTTCTATAGAGGTTAAGCAGATCTTGTGTAGAGTTTTCTGAGTAGAGAGTAGTGGACAAGGAGAATGAGGAAACAGAGGATGAAGATGAGGCTGATAGCATAGGAGTTTAGTCATTAACAGGACTATGAGCTAGGGAACTGGATGAAACTGAAGCTATAGAAACAGGATTTCATCCCAGAGAAATAAAGTAGATGGATAAAGAGCTTGGTGTATGTAGTGTTATTCCTACCCTGAATGCCTGATGGAGCTATAGCTGTATTGATAGAATTTTGTCTTAGAGGAATACAGTTAACAGATATAAGAACATAGTGTACATAGATTTTTTTTCCCTCAGATATCCCATGCTGGATGTAGCTAAACCCCTGGATCCCTGGGTACTCCATAGGTTTCTCTGGCAGAAGTCTCTGAGGTTCTCATGTAGTGCCTCATCAAAGATGTTGGGTGAATTCTTAAACCCTTATGGAAGTCTGGTCCAGATCAGTTGTCTGGTGATTCCCTTTTCAAGATCATGCCATTCAAAGACAAAGATTGGTTTGCTTTTAGGGGTCAGCAGAAGACTGAAGATGTATCTGTGATGTTCAATACAGTATACCAAGCCCAGGTTGGTGGCAATAAATGTAGGAGAGTGTAGGGATTAGGAAAAATGGGGTGTACATCCATAACCTGCTTGTTGACCTACCTCAAGTCCTGTACCAGGTGGTAATCTTTGGAATTAGGTTTTTTTGACAGGAAGCAGTGGGGTATTTCAGGTAGATTAACAGGGGATCAGAATCCCCAACTCCAGCAATTGCCTAATATGGAGTATAATCCCTTCCTTGGTTTTCCTGGACATAGGGTACTGTTTTATTTGGGCAGGTAAAGCATTAGGTTTAAGATCCGTCAATATGAGTGCTCTGTGTTTTGACAGACCCATGCCTCCTTTCTCAGCAAAGGCTTCTGGGTATTGTCTTAGCCATGAATTTATGTCTGGTTCCAGGATTGAGGTATTAGATGTAATCTGTATTCATCTTCTATTTGTAAGGAGAGGACCTGCATAGGCTGTCCAGTCTGGTCAGTGAGGGTGACCTTGTCTTTGTCAAATGTTATCTGAGCATGGACCTTGGTGAGAAGGTCCCTCCCCAGCAGACAGTAGAGGCAATTTGGAATGACCAAAAATTAATGTGATATCCAGCCTGTTCCAAAATCCACCATTAGTTGGATAGTCCAAGAGTATTGGTTCATTCCAGTAGCTCCCTGTGCCCAAGATTTTTTCTGGGACAATTTTTCCTGAGGCTGGTCAGGGCAAATGTTGAGCTCAAGTGTCTATCAAAAAGTCAGTAAGTTTCCCCTCCATCTTGAGAGTTATCTTGGGTTTGGGGAGTGGAGCTCAGCCCTGTCTCTCCTAATCATTATTGTTTCCTGGTTCTGTCCCTTCTATAATTAGTATGTGATGAGGGTCATGATCCTGGCAACCCTTCATTCTGGGCTATTGGGGCCAGTTCTTGGCCCAGTATCTTATTTCCTTGCACTAGGTACATTGATCTTTTTGGAGGAGGGGCCATTCCTTATCTGGGTCAGGTTTATGAGTGAGGTATCTGAGTTGTCTTCTCTTTTCCCCTGGAGAGCCCAAGGTGACTGCTAGGAGGATCTTTGCCATATTTCTGGTCTGTTTGGCATTCTTGGACACGATGATCCTCCTTTGTGATTCTTCTGGGGTTTCTCTGTTATTATAAAGATTTTGTCCCATTGCCAATAAATCCTGAAGGCTCTTATATGCCACTTCATCTATCTTCTGAAGTTTTCATCTTTTGTCAAGTGCAGCCTGGTTAACAAATGTTATGGTCATCATCAATCTATTGGCAGGCATCTCTGGATCCTTGGTAGTATATGCCCTAAGGTCCTCCATCAGCCTCTCTAAGAAAACTGATGCTGAGTCATTCTTTTCCCGTTGTACATTAGTAACTTGGACCAAATTAGTGAGCCATTTGGCAGTTGCACAGATACCTCCCATTAGAACCTGGCAGTAGACTTTGAGTCTTTCCTTACCTTCCCCAGTGTGGTAGTCTCAGTTGGGACATGACAGAGCAGGGTTGGTAGTCAGATTTCCAGGAACCAATTTTTGACCTCAAGAAGGATTCTTTCTTTTTTGTCTATAGTAAATAAAGTCTGAGGGAGTTGTTGACAGTCATCCCAGGTAGGATGGTGAGTAAAAATAACAGTATAAAAGATTAATGAGGGCCCTAGGGCTCCTAGAAAAGCTAGGATTCTGTTTTTTACAGTTGTAGAGGTCATTAGTTGAAAAGGGCCAATACTGATAGATATCATCTCTGTCCAAGCTCTGCCCTACCATTCTCAAGGGCAGGGTGACTAAGTTGGGGGGTACAGGGATTTTCCCACTGTGCCTTTCCTCAGAAAGTGAGGGTGAGAAGGGATGTTCCCCTCCCTCTGCCCTGGTGGCACTTTGGGTCTCTGGATGAGGGAGCTGATAAGGAGTGTGAGAAAACAGAACTTCCTCCTCAGTTCCCCCTTGGAGCACTGGTACCAATGATTTGGGGTGTGGCTTTTTAGTTCCCTCTTTGAGGGCCAAGATAGTCTTTCTTGGTAGCCTTGTGGAAATAGAGTTTAAGCCAAGAAGGGGGGGGTGCAGGACTAGATCCTGGCAGGTGACAATGTAAGGAATCTGGTCCAGAGGACCAGGAGTCCCAAAGATGACATCTTTGCTGCAAGCCCATAGGTGGGGGTCAAAACTTCCTTCTCCTGGCCAGCATATATAAAAGGAAGACCATTCTAGCTAACAGAGTGTGGTTCAATTTTCTTTTTTAGTTTCAAACCCATCTT
Source organism: Peromyscus aztecus (assembly GCA_902168405.1). NCBI lineage: Eukaryota > Metazoa > Chordata > Mammalia > Rodentia > Cricetidae > Peromyscus > Peromyscus aztecus. The sequence goes on from CABHPQ010151856.1 coordinate 9,504, forward strand.
TTTTGTGCTCTGGTCTTAAAATCTTGAAAATGATCAAGAACAGAGTCAAGAGAGTCAGAGTACTTGACTTTTGTCCCATATCAGTCTTGAGTTTCAGACAAACAGTCCAAAAGCAAACAAAACAATGCAGATTCCTTCTGGCCATTGAAAGAAAAACTGATTCCTCCTGGTTCCTTCCAGAGGAAAAACTGAAACTGAAATGACAGCTAGTTGCTGATCAGCAGGGCATAACTCCACCTCATCTATTCAGAGAAACAAGGGTATCCAAGATTCAATTTTGTAGAGAAGGGTCCTGGGATATCTCCCAGTTCCTGGACCTGTGGTCCTCCAGTGCATCTGCCTAGACCTTTGCAGGCAACTTGGAAATGGGCCTGATCAAAGTACAAGTCACAATGCAAGACAGAGACAGAGTGAAACCCAACGAGACAAACCGAAAGACATTCATATGCGAGTGAAAGGCTCTACAGCAGGCCATGTGACTGCCTAAACATGGTCCAAACAAGGACAACAACAGATATAGTAAATCAGATGACAGAAAACCCATGAGGTCTCAATCCTGCATGAAGAACTACAAGCAACTGAGGAATGCTAAGAGTGTGAGAAATAGTTTTCCCCAGGGAAGAGAATACCAATTTGTTATATGATACCAAATGGTCAACTCTGAAATCATACATATAACTAAATTTATGCAGACTTAGCAGATCTATTTAGAAATATATATATATATATATATATATATATATATATATATATATATATATTCATGTGCCAGCAATTAATTTAAAAGGAGGCATGATTTTGAAAGAGAACAAGGACGTATATATGGGACAGTTTAGAGGGAGGAGAGGGAAGGGAGAAATCATGTAAAACATGTTTAAAGAAACAAACTCGAGGGAGCATAGAGAGGACATTTGGTAGACTAGTATATTTGTATGATCATTTTGGAATGAATACTATGTTCATTTTCGAAAAAAAGGTCAGATCCATTAGTCTAGTGGCATAACACATAAACACACACTCACACACACACACACACACACATACACACACACTATACACGTACATATCAAAATATATACAGAGAGACAGAGATATACACTATCACACATGTATCTTGAGGACACAGAGAGACACTACTCAGAGACATGGAAGCTCATACATAGACACATACAGACTTACACACATAAGAGTACACAATAGACTGAGAGTAAAATACTATTTATACTAGGAAAGATTTTTGAAATAGATACTCTGGGACTAAAAGCAGGTATAGAATGATATGCAACAATCTATCCAAAATTCACAGAAAATCGCTAGGTGTTGTGGCCTATGCAGTCTCAGTATTCATTCAGCAGAAGTCAGAGGATCATTAGTATAAGACCCTGTGTCAAAAAAGAAAGAAAAGAAATTACAATCATTAAATTATATAAATGGTTTCAAAATGTAAAAAGAAATATTTTTAGTTAAGTCTTGAAGATACCATTTATCTTCCACAAAATAAGAGCACCACTAAAATTAATGTAGACGTTAATTTTACCTGTGATTATTATATAACATGACAGGCAAAATACTAACATATTGGAAACAATACCATACAAAGAGAAACAAACATAAATATTCTCAATTTAAATCCTAAAAATGCAAAGATCTTACAGTATAATGCATATAAGTAATATTTAATTTGTGAAATGAGATCTATGAAATATCAAACAATAAAACAATTAAGAACCATGCAACGAACCTGAACTTATAATGACATTAAAGTTACTGGAACTAAACTCCCCCCAGTGTGATGAGCAACCATAAAATTGGGTGGAAATGCATGAGGCCACTGTCTTCAGATACTGGGCAGCAGGCAGTGCAGACTGCAATTTCTGAGGAGACTCGTGAGACAAGCTCCATCCCATAGTTGTTTCAGATCACATCAGGAACTAAATGTCAGTGGAGATCAGAGTTTAACCCTGTCCTCTTGTGCTGAAAATGGAACCTATGTTACATGATGCCCACTTGTAATAAAAGTAGCATAGAGAAGGAGAATCTTTGGAGTTCCAACTTTAGACAGAAAAGAGAAGCTAAAAGAGCTCCTAAGAACTTACTCTTAGGAAGAAGAGCCAAACCTGTGCAGACTCTCTTGCCCACCCCTTGAACACCGCTTAAAAAAAAATAAGCCTTCAAGATCCAATAAATCGAGACAAGGACAGAATTTGGAAGTAGAATTCAATCAATTGAACTTGACAGAAGTATGAGTGTTTTCTAGATTGAATGCTAATTTAGATATCTGTTCAAGACATTACACAGAAGAGCAAGCAACAGACAATAAAGTAATACTCTTCAGGTAAGTTGGCCAGTGCAGAATCCAACAAATTCAATATATAATAAATTTATTATACATCCAAATGAACAGGAAATATACCCTGTCAATGATAAAATAGAACCTAATCCTAATATGGTTTAGATATTGTATTTCATGGATAATTTGACATAATAATGCATAATATATAATACTATATTACAACAAACTATTATAAGTACAATATAGGTAAAGAAAAATATTAAAGAGTGAGTCAGCAGTGACCTCAGGTAAGAGATGGAAAACTGAAAAGTCAAGTCAGATGAGAAAATATGCAGCTGAAACTTTCAATAACTGGGGCTAGGGAGCTGGCTTGGTGGAAGAAGCCTCTCTGGGAGGCCTAACAATCCCAGTTCGGATCTCAGCACCCACTTACAACCCAAGTCTCCTGTGGAAGTGCTCCTGCGGTATCACTGCATTGTTGGGGAGGAGGCAGGAGAGTTGCTGGGTGCTGCCATGCACCCATCTAACACCAGGTTCAGGGAGAGATGTGGCACAAGGGAAATTCGGCAGACACTGACAGAGCAGGACAGCTGACATCCATGCATAGCTTCCATGAGTACAAGGACAGGCGTTGCACACAGACACTGGTGCCTGCAGACCATACTCATGAAAAGTGGGGCAATGGAAAGAATTGGCTTTCTTCCCTTCTGTTACTACCTTTTGGGGTCTGAATTTCTTTTTCTTAATTTTTAAAAAATAACATATAATTTTATCATGTCCTCCCATCTGTTTCCTCCCTCCAGCAACTCCGAAGGTCCCCAATCCCTCTGAAAGCCATGTCATATAATCACAGGCATAAATATATAAATACATCTTGCTGAGTCTTTTTCGTGTTCCTTGTGTGTGATTTCAGGGC
>CABHPQ010151857.1:0-29781 GCA_902168405.1 Peromyscus aztecus
AAAGAAAGAAAGAAAGAAAGAAAGAAAGAAAGAAAGAAAGAAGTCAAACTCAGGCTGTCCAGCTCGGTGGCAAGGGCCTTTACCTGCTGAGCCATGTCTCTGGCTCCGCATCTCCATTTATACCTCATGTTAGGAACTGGAAATGGATGTGGGGGTGAGGGTGTCATTAGACTTAATTCCTCTCCCCAAAGTGGCCATATGGAACAAATTTCTTTTTCTGTGTTAATTTGCATATTGGGAACAAATGGCCGAGCCTAGCTTGTCAGGGCTGCCGGGCTCCGGCTCTGATCCCGACAGCTCCAGTTATCCCGGCATTCTGGCCGCAGGTGGCATCTCACCCGCCCTTGTTCCTTCAGTCCCTGTCAGAGCTCTCTTAATCCTTACTGTTTCTGCCTGGCTGGAGATCAAGGTCCAAAGGAGGAATGAGGTGGTACTGGGCTCCACGGCTGCTGGGAAGCAGGCAGAAGCCGCATCCTTGGGCGGCCTGTAGCAAGCACCTGTCGGAAGCCTGGGTTTGAACTTCAGGCTTGGTGGAGTTGGAGCTGAGCTCACATGGACCATATAGGATTCCATGGTGGCTGGTAAAGGCCTCCTCTTTCCCAAGTGAAGAAGATGAGGCTGGGGACCAGTGTTTGCTCCTTTTCTCCTCCTCCTGCTCCTGCTCCTGCTCCTCCTCCTCCTCCTCCTCCTCCTCCTCCTCCTCCTCCTTCTCCTTCTGTTTTTTTCGAGACAGGGTTTCTCTGTGTAGTTTTGGTGCCTGTCCTGGATCTCGCTCTGTAGACCAGGCTGGCCTCGAACTCACAGAGATCCACCTGGCTCTGCCTCCCAATTGCTGGGATTAAAGGCGTGCGTCACCACCACCCAGCCCAGTGTTTGTTTCTATGGCTGTTGTAATAAATCACCACACATTTGGTGGCTCTGCAGTAGTTCTGGAGGTCAGAATTCCAACTGGGGTCTTTCTGGGCTTACAAAATCACTATGTTCCTCTGAGCAGGTCCCTTCTCTCTGTTCCTAGAGACCCCTCCTCCTCTGTTGTGGAACCCCCACTCCAGCCTCAGGGTGAACACAGCTGAGTCTCACTGGTTCCTGCCAGGCAATCACCACTCTACCACACCCAGAAAGGGTCTCCGCTTTCAAAAGCTGCTGTGGTCAGCTTTGTGCCCTCTTGGTGGTCTCTCCTGCAGCAAGGTTCTGAATCTTTTTGCTTATTTGTTTTTTGAGACAGGGTCTCTCTATGTATCCCTGGTTGTCCTGAAACTCACTTTGTAGACCAGGCTGGCCTCGAACTCAGAGCTCCACCTGCCTCTGCCTCCTGAGTGCTGGGATTAAAGGCATGTGCCACCACCATCTGGCTAAGGTACTGGAGTCTTAATCCCAATCACAAAATCCCCTTTGTAGGCTTCAAAGATTCTAGGAATTGGGAGGTAGACAGTTTGTTTTTTTTTTAAAGATTTATTTATTATGTATACAGTATTCTGTTTGCATGTATCCCTTCAGGCCAGAAGAGGGCACCAGATCTCATTACAGATGGTTGTGAGCCACCATGTGGTTGCTGGGAATTGAACTCAGGACCTCTGGAAGCGCTGCCAGTGCTCTTAACCTCTGAGCCATCTCTCCAGCCCGGTAGACAGTTTTTTTGGGGGGTGAGAGTGGGGAGGAGGATCTCATGTAGCCCAGGCTAGCCTTGAATTCCATATGTAACCAAGGATGATCTTGAACTTCTGACCCTCCCACTGGCACCTTCCAAACTCTGACATCTGTGGCATGGGCTACCAGGTCCAGTAGAAGTGCTGCTAGGGTTCGAATCCAGGGCTTCATTTATGCTAGGCATGAATTAGATGGGCCATTATTCTGCCCAGGACAGAGAGGTTAAGCAATCTGCTCCCCGCCCCCTCCCCAGGCTGGAAGTACTACAGGCAGCCATCCCTTCCCCCACATTCTTCCACTCTGGTTCTGATATCTACAGACCGGGTCAGGGCTGACGGGAAAGCGGTCACAGGAGTCTTCTAACTTGACAGTTAAACTTCCGAAAACTGAGACATCGTCATAGGTGTCCAGGAGAGAGGACAGACAGGCTGAAGACAGAGAGGAGCCCGACTGCCTAAGGGCCACAGAGAGTCTGTCTCTACCAGGCTAGCCAAAGGCAGGAGGTCCTTTGTCTCCTTGCAGGTGGCAGTCGGAGGCCTGGCCCACTCCCCCAGCCAGTGTGCCTCCCGGGGCTTTGGAAATTGGCATCTGAGGTGTAACCAACCTTGAGGTTGTTGCTCTGAGCTGTGGAGAGAGGTGGCGGTGTAAATGGAGTTGGTGGAAAGGGGGTTCCCCCTTCTGTTCTTTTACCTTGTATTCAGATAATAAGAGGAATCTTGAGCCCCCTGTAAGACCCCTGTGTTTAGCAGAGACGGGCTTGAAGCCACTTTGGTTTGGGAGGATATGTTCAGCAGTACTCGGGTTGAGAAAACCCTGCTCAACTCAGGGGGTGTTTATTGTCTCATGGTACTGAAAAGCCAGAGTTTCAGGCACAGCAGCTCATCCAGACCCAAGTTTGTGGCTTCAATGTCAGCTTTTCTCCCCAGCTGGAATCTCTCTTGGGTTCCTAAGACGGCTGCAAGAAGTGCTGAGATTCAAATTAAAAAAAAGTTTTGGTGGCTCAAAACACTTTGGAATGAGACCATGTTAGTGCCATTGAGCCTACGTTCTGCCTCAGGACATCTCTTCATTTCCCGATGGATGCCTGTCTCCAGAAGGACCCGGATATGTGGCTTGGCTTGATTTAAGTTGATCCGTACTGGGGCTGAAGTTGAGGGCTGGGTTCACACCTCACAAAATACTAGGCTGGTGAATTCAGGATCCGCTTGTAAGATAGAATGGGTGACTGCATATCCTTCCAGCCATCATTTCCCTGGGGGGAAGTCATCCAGCTTTGCTCCTTCTAAGCAGGGAAATTTTGGATGTTGAATGTCACCTAAGGCTTGTGTGCTGACATCTTGGTTTCTGAGGTGACACTGTTGGAAGAGATGAGTTCTTCAGGTCCTCAGGTGTGTGCACCTGCAGCCACAGTAGGCCCTGCCTCTTTATGAGTGGTTTTCTTGGCTTCTTGATTATGAGGAGACATGACTGACAGAACCTGTGGACACTGGCATGTGAGTTCAGACAGGAAGGAAATTGGGGGAGGGAACAGTGGAGGTAAGGAAGATAAGACTGGGGAGAACCCGTTCACGGCTAACTAGTGCATGCCCGTGCCTAGACTGAACCTATTTCCTCATCTATGAAATGAGGATTCAAATCCCTGGAGCGTGAAATCAAGAGGAGAGGTTTGTAAAAGTGAATAGAAGCAAACAGCTGATCATTCAACACCATTTCTTAAGGTGCCCACTGTTTGCCAGGCCCCACCCTGAAGACCCAGCGATAGGCCAGGTAGATAGATACAGGTCCTTGTATCTGGGGACCTAAAGGGATTGTCACAGTAACTGAAAGACACTGGCGTCATAGGAACATCTGCAGCTGCCACAGATGGGTGATGGCCTTCCCAAAGATGCTTAAAGGTGGAAGACCTGGGACTTGAAGAGCCCAGAGGCCCTGAGGGCCCTTGGGTGGGTCCCACAGCCTCTCCCTTCACACATAGTAGCACAGTAGCTGCTTCTTGGTTAAAGGGTTGCATTTCCCTGTGGTTTTCATTTGAAGTTGCTCTTCCTGGCTCCAGGAGAAACAAGCCCTTCCCAAATTGCTCCGGGTAATTGGGGCAGAGAGTGAGTCAGGGCTCCGTGGCTCTACTTTCTCTGCCAGCTGTTCGAGTGCCTTCCAGGGAGGCAGGCAGAGGATGAGGGCCACGTAATGATTTTTGCATTCTGGGATGAAGCCACAAGGAACGGAAAGGCCAGTTTTGCTGTGGCTGTTTCCTTCTGTGACATGCCGTGTAGGCAGGTTGTGCAAGATGGTCTGTGACCTCTCTCCACTGTGCCCCAACCTCTGTAAGGCTGAGCTCCCTTCTTTCTGGGCCTCAGTTTCCCTCCCTGTACATGGGAGCCTCTTTGCTTCATCCATTCCTTGACTTCCTTATGAGGAAGATGTCTGCTAATACTGAAGTACAGAAGGGTGAAGCAGGATAGGGCGTGACACCAGGGCGGGGGCAGATGGCCACAAGGTGTGGGTGCCGATGCCTCTGTTCTGGTTCCAGCTGCCTGTCCCTAGTCAAAGGCATATGACTGTAAGAATAGTGTGAGAATCCAGCTGCAGATCAGGCCACCTGCAGCCCTTCCCCTCTCACAACACTGACAGGCACCTACTGAGACACTACCCATGTGTCCCCAGCTAACAGACTCCCAGGGGGCCAGGGTCTCTCTTCTGGGAGGTATGTTTACATCAAACTGGGTACTGGTAGGCACACACTGTGTTCCCCACCCCATTCCTGCTTCCTACCTGGGAACCAGAGAACCTGGCTGCAGGCCTGTGCTGTGAAACCTCCCCTAGTCTCAGAAGAGACCCCCACCCCACACCTGCTTCTGCCATGTGGACCCCGGTTTCCTCTTCTCAGAGCCCCTGTTGTGCTGTCTGTCTATCATGGCATTAACAACCCCCCTTAACCCCGAGGACCTGTATCAGTGTCCCCCCACCTTTTTTTTCCTTTTTTTTTTCTTTTCTTTTTTTTTTTTTTTGGTTTTTTGAGACAGGTTTTCTCTGTGTAGTCTTGACTGTCCTGGAACTTGCTCTGTAGACCAGGCTGGCTTCAAACTTACAGAGATCCACCTACTTCTGTCTCTCCAGTACTGGGATTGAAGGCATGCATCACCAACACCCAGCCATCAGTGTTCTCTTGAACCTGCATCTGAGACCTTTCAATGACTTGGATTTTGCCTCTCTGGGCCTTAGTTTCCTCGTTTGCAAAGTGTGAAGATGGAGAAGGCAGCATTCCACCAAGTCTAACACCTACCAGTCTACACACACCACTATTTTAAGTACAAGTAAGGAAGACAGCTGGGGATGCAGCTCAGGTGGTAGAGAGATTGCCTAGCATGCACAAAAACTGGAGTTTAATCCCAGGTGGTGGTGCATGCCTGTGATCCCAGCACTTAGGGATGGAAGCAGGAAGATAAACTGTTCAAGGTCATCCTTGGCTATGTAGTAAGTTTGAACCAGCCTGGGCTACATGATGTAAGTGTTACAGCTCTGAAGGGAAAGGTATCCTGGTAGTCAGAAGCCAAGGAATACCTGTAAGTGTTATAGCTCTGCAGGGAAAGGTATCCTGGCGGTTGGAAGCCAAGGAATACCTACAGCTCTGCAGGGAAAGGCATCCCAACAGAGGTGTTACACCACTGTTCCAGTGTGGACAGTTTCCCCAGCCAAGTGTTACAGTCCTTGCTCAGGGCAAGGTTTCCCTAATGCAAATGTGTAACAGCTCTGTTTCAGCAGGGGAGGATTTCCCCAGGGAGGTTGTTACAGCTCTGCTCCACTCTGGTCAGGAGAAATGTTACAGCTCTGCTCAGCTTCCCTGGAGTGTAACACTTTGCTCCAGCAAGGGGAAGTTTCCCCAGCCAAAGTGTTACAGCTCTGCTCTACTCCAGCCAAAGTTGTTAACTGCTTTGCTCTGCTAAGGGAGCTTCCTCACAGAAATGTAGCAATTCTGCTCTGCTCTGGCAAAAGTTGTTACATCTCTGCTCCACTGGGGGAAAGAAAGTCATTACAAAAACCTCACTCGAGATTTATTGGGAGGGAGTGACTGCCTCTGCCAGGGTGGAAAAAGGGCAGCCCCAAACTAAACAGGTACAGAGCTTACATAGGGTTTCTTAGGGGTGGAGCTTCCCAAGGTGGAGATTTTCAGGGTGGGAATTGGTAGGATCTCAATTCCTGAGTTTGGGACAAGCTCAGAGATTGGCTGGTTTTTGTGCTCAGGGATTGGTTGGTTTTTGTGCTCAGGGATTGGTTGGATTTCAATTCTTCAGTTGGTTAGGGACAGGGTGTTTCCTTGGCTCTGGTCTTAGCCAGGGTGTTCTTTCACTGGCCCTTTTTACCCTACACATGAGACTTTTTTTTTTTTTTTTAAGGTGGGTCACAAACCACATGCCATGGGCCTCTGAGTCCCCTTGGATACAGATGTCTCCAGATCCATTCAGTGACAGTCTGTTAAATCACTAACTGGAACCTGGAAGCTTCAGTGGGGGAAGGAAAGAGTTGGGAGCAAGTGAGAATTCCCTCCCACCCCATTGATTTGCTCAAAGGCAAACACATCCTGCTTGACTGAAGCAGCTCTGAAATGGAACAGGTCATGGGCTGTGGAGGGAATAAGGGCTTGAGCCACACCCTGCACTTGTCAGGTCTCCCAAACTGGAGCTTGTGTCCTGGGAAACCCAAATCCACCATACATCAAACAGTCCTGTGCCTGTGCTAATGATGATTTTGGTCAATGACAGACTGTACGTAAGATGTTGATGGCCCGGGATTAGATTGCCTGGCTGTGTTGTTGCTATCTAAAGTGTTTGCACACGGACACAACAGCCTAACACTGAGTTTTTTTTCATACACAAGTCTGTCAGGAAGTGACGTATAACAGAACACGAATCTCAGTAAATAGGTGGGCACTGGTGTGGGTGCCAAGATGGAGTTTTGCCTCCTCTTCATGGGAGAGCTCTTCCCATGAACCCTACAAACACTGAAACCCAAACAGTTCTGTCTCCTTTCTGTGAAACACTATAGTGTTTGAAGGCAAACATCCCTTCAAAGACCAAAGACCATAGACCATAAAGAAACCTAGCTAGGGTTTCTATTGCTGTGATGAAACATCATGACCCAAAACCAAGTTGAAGAGGAAAGGGTTTATTTAGCATACACTTCCACATCCACAGTCCATCACTGAAGGAAGTCAGGACAGGAACTCAAACGGGGCAGGAACCTGGAGGCAGGAGCTGATGCAGAGGCCATGGAGTGGTACCACTTACTGGCTGGCTCAGCCTACTTTCTTATAGAACCCAGGACCACCAGCCCAGGGATGGCACCACTCACATTGGCTGTGCCCTCCGCCGTCAATCACTAATTAAGAAAATCCTCTTCAGGTTGCCTATAGCCCAATCTTATGGAGGCATCTTCTCAATCAAGGTTTCCTTCTCTCAGATGACTCTAGTTTGTATCAAGTTGACATAAATCTAGCTAGCACATATCTCTAGACGACTTAGGCTACCAAGTACAGGATAGATACTGTGAGGAGAGCTGTTACTCTGCACTGTTTGGGGGCAAAAATGAAAACCTGTACTTGTCCAGTACAGATACAATTTTTAAAAAAGGAGAGTCAGCAAATAATCCTTCCAAATAGGTTGTCAGTCGGCTGTCAGTAATTGCTGCCACAAAGATCAGAAAGGCAATGGCTTTAATAAGAGAGGGGATGACAGAGTGGGACATGTGTTGTCTAGAACTATGAGGGAGATGACTGATGTGCTAGGGACCCAGGCTCCTTCTCTCTTGTTGCTCCACCCGCCTGACACTTGGCTGGTACCTCATGACCTAAAGTGACTGCCTAGGTCCCTTTATCACATCTACATTCTAGCTAATGAGGAGGGAGATAGGGGGAAAGTGAAGTGACTTCCTTCCCTCCCCCCTTCCTCCCTCCCTCCCTCCTTCCTCCCTTTCTTCCTTCCTCTCTTCTCTCCTTCCTTTTTCCTCTCTTCCTTTCTTGGACACAACAGAGAAACTGTACTTGTCACTTCCTCTCATACAATTTGGACACACACTGGTTACACCAGTTGCCACAGAAGTGGAAAGAAAGGATTCTCAGTGGAAGAGCCATGTGTGTTTCTTTGAGTAGATCACCTCCAGGGAAAGGGCAGCCCTGGAGACTTCTTAGGTGTGACTGAGGCCTCTGTTGGAGTCCCCAGTGCTGGCTTCCTTCTCCACCCACCCAAGCTGATCCCCTTGTCTCCCTTGTTGATGATTCTGAATACACCTACCAATTAATCTCCTCATTGTCTTCCCAGGATCCTAGGCTGACACACAGCTCCCTCCATCTGGCAATATCATCACAGGCAGAAACATGACATTTTCCGTCAAACACACAGCACAGACCAGTCACTCAGCAAACGTTGAACCTGTGAGCACCTACGTGGAAGGCAGACAGGTCCGGCTCCAATCGCACCTGCTGTGTGGGAGCTGCCATTCTCCCATTTCACAGATGAGGTGGAGTAACGTGTTCCAGGCACCCTGCTCATGAGGATCTGGTATAGCACAGACCTGTCGCTTGCCGGATTGGGAGCAGGACACTGTGCCAGGCCAGGAGTGTGTGTCTCTGGAGTCTGAGGACAGCCTCCGTCCCTGTCACCTCATAGGCCTCCTCAAGACTCCCATGCTCTACATTGTGCTTTGTAAACCAGAGCTCTCGGCTCCAAGGTGTGGTCCTCTCTCATGATTCCTTTTTAATGATGATAACAGCACCCATTTGAGGGCCACTCACCAGGGGCTGGTCCTAGTTAAACACTCCACAAACATTGCATCACTTATTCCTTGCCAGCCCCTCAAGGCAGGTGGTGGCTGCGGGCTCTGGGTGTGGGTGGGTGGTGGTAGCAGATTGCTTGGGGTCCCACAACTGAGTCAGAGTTTGCCTCTGGCCTTGTGCCCTGCAGCTGTACTCGGGTCCCCATGGTGACTCCAAAAAGGAGAAGCTTGTCTAGTGGCTCAGGGCAGGAGCCTAGATGTTCCTGGTGCTATCGGGGGCAGGATTTCTCTGAGTGCCGGCTCGCGTCTGCCCGGGTGCTCTGGGGTGCCAGTATAGAGGAAAGGATCGAGCGTCCCTGGGAGTGGACCCTCTCCCTGTTCTAGTGAGGAAAGAAGAAAGGAAAAGAGGAGGAAGTGGGTGGGATGGAGTTGCCGTTGGTGGGAGGGTGAGTGGGGAGGGAGGCAAGGTCAAGGCCTACTGCCCTCCTCCACTGTGCAGGCCTCAACTAGACAGTGAGTAACTTGCTGAGTGGCTGGTCAGGAGGACATGATGGGGCCTCATAAGGAAGCCACATGGGGCCCCTGGGGGCAGTGACCTTGTGACGCAGCACTACCCAGCAGCACTGTGCCGGGGGGTGGGGGTGGGGGGGGTGTCATTCATAGCTGCCGGAGCTATCCCCCATGCCTCTTGCTGTGTGGCCCAGACCTCTCCTCAGACACCCTGGAGGATGTCCTTGCTGTCAAAGCCAATAGTCCCTTCTTGACCTTACAGAGGCTTTGACCTCATGACCTGTGTTCTCCCTGGGTTAGTGGTGCTCTCGGTTCCCAGTGTCAATCCTTATACCTCGTCACTCTCTTTATGATGGCAGGGTACAGGGGTGGGGACATTTGCTGGACTCAGCTGTCTCTCCCAGACACTCATGGGCTTTGCCTCTGGGCTCACTCCAGATATCGAACAGGACAGGCCACTCAGATGTGGCAGGTTGTCTTGTTTAGGTCTGGACCACACTCCACCATGAGTGAGGAGGTCTTTGAGTATTTCTATCCATGGGGTCGACAGCCAGGCGCCACTGGGACACTGTGCTAAGGATCTGGTATTGTGTATATCTCATAGATTTTGTCCTGGGTTCCAGACCACGGCATGTTCTAGGTCTTCAGTAAATATCCATGGCCTGTGAATGCCTGCATGATGGAATCAATGCCTCGGGCATCGTCATGTATGCAGAAGGCCCATGGGGAGGAGAGGGGAGAAACGCTGGGTGGGTCAGGACTGAAAGGGAAAAATCAGCAGCCATCTTGAGAGACGATCCCCCCACCCCCTCTAAAGGTATTTGCTGACCAGCAGTTTTAGAACTGACCAGAAGTTGAACTCATGAGAAGGTAAGGCTGAAACAATAAATCTATATATCCTGTACTTGGTGAAACAGGATATGGGGAGTAATGGACTCAACTGACCAGAAATTGAACTTATGGGAAAATAAGACTGGAACAATAAATCTGAACGTATATATCCTGGGTTCAGCAAAAACAGGACATAGGGAGTAAAAATGTATGTCTCTGTAGATACCCTGAATCCTGTTAGCCATCAGTAACCTCATGCTTATAGTTCAGCCAGTAACTTCAAAGAACTGCCTCACCCCTAGCCCCCTCGTCCAATCCCAAGATATGTAACTCTCTGCATGTAAACCTTTCCTATATAAACTCCTTCAAGTGAGTGCTCGGGCCGTCCTCCTCCACTCACTGTGTCGGATGTTGGACATGTGGACCAAGCACCGGGCTTGCTTGTTTTGTTATTAAAAACCTCTGTGTGCTTGCATCGGATATCAGCTCTGTGGTGGTCTTGCTGGGGTCTTGCGACCTGGACACAACAAGGACCAAGTTCTGTCTGTCTGTTGCTGTCTGAATTGGCTGTTGTCTGGCAGGGCAGAGTGGCAGGAACTCATGTTTTTGCCTGACTGGACTCTGTGGGCCTTGATTCAGATCTGGCCTTGGGGATGAGGACAGCCAGCATCTGTCAGACATGCCAGTTCCCCGAGGACTTGTGGGCCTCTCAGACCCCAGGGCTGTCATTCAGGGTCCACCAGTCATGGAGAGTGCCCCTTCTAGAAGAATACCCCCAAAGAACAGAGCTGCACAGTCTCTCCCTATCCGTGAGTCCTGGGGCCTGGCCAGTGTCTGGCAGGGTCCGAGTTTCTACCAAGCAGCTGCTGTTTGCTGCCTGGGAGGGGGTTCCAGCTGGCTGAGAGAGGTGACTGCCTGTATAGACCAGAGTTTGCCAGACTTGAGGATAGCTCCAGACCTGTTGACCATGGAGAAAACTCTTCAACTATAGAGCCCCAGTCTCCCCAAGCGGCAAGGTACTCATGAAGATAGGGTGAGGGGATGCCCCCAGAGTGGGTCACAACACTCCATGCTCATGATACTGGCCCACCTGTGGGGCACCCAGGAAGCAGTGCCCAGCCCTACATTTAATTATAAGGTTTGGTTTCGGCCCTGAAGGAACTCACAGGACATCCGAGAGCTGGACCAGCAGGAAAGGGAGCAGGGTCTGTCACTCCCATTACATTATAAGTCCTGAATGAGGGAGTCGGGGAGTAGTTATCCAGCAGCTCATCTGGGTGGGCCTGACGTGATAGGCGGTGTGTGTGTGTTGGGGGGTTCCTAGAGGACAGTGTCTCTGAGAGGATCCCTGGAGAGGGATGAACTGGGGACAGGCTGACAGAGAACTGAGAGCCTGTGGGGAGAGGAACAGGCATCATGACTGTGGAAGAAGCAGCAAGCCGAGCCTGGGAGCAGTATGAGGGGTGGTGGTGGGGAGGTCTGGGGGTGTAACAAGAGTGGGGTGAGAGGCAAGGCCCACCCTTTCTTGGGGTGGGGGAGGCTGCTGAGGGTTTGGTTTTAGGAAGGCTTTTCATTCCTGCATCTGGTTGGGCTAGACTAGATCTCAGTGGCTCAGGCCAGAGGACAGGGCTTCCAGCCCCCACACAGACTTCGGAGTGCAGACCTCCAACCTGGCTGGGCCCCTTTGGTATCAGGTTCCTTCCCACTCTTTAAGCCAAGTATCCCGCCTAATCTCCTAAGTTTTACTGGAACCCACCCAAAGCACCTTAACACCGACCTGCCTCATGCCCCACCTAGAAAACTGTGAACCCCTAAGGCTGGGCTGGCATAGCCTCCACCGTGATGACTTCCTCAGTCTACACAGAAGGCAGACACCCTATTCCTCAGGGGTCCAGGTAGCTCCTGCCTAGAGCCAGCAGAGCCCATGAGCTCAAATAACTGGCCGGAAGACCTCAGGTGAGCTGTTAAATTTCCCTGTTTCCTCATCTATAAACCAGGGTGCATAATGGTTCCTGCCTTGAATGGGTTGACACTTGGAAGCTCTTCTGAGAATGCCTGCTATGCACTAAGTAATAAATATTCCCCATTATTAAAGCAATTACTCTTAACTCATACAGCTGGCATGGGGATTGGTGTTAAGGGATTAGTACCTCGCTAGGCTCATGGTAAGCACTCAGGAAGGCGGCATGATCCTCCCTCGTCACTGTCACCCTCCCCGCTCCCCATCCTCACCATCATCCCCACCCCATCCCTACCTCCATCACCAGCCCACCCATCTCTCTTTCCAGGTGGGAACCTGAGGGCAGAGCTTGGGACCGAGTTCAGGAGAATTAAGGAAGCCAGTAGTGGAGGAAGAAGTGTTGTGCCCAGGTTGCAAGACCCCTAAGCAAGACCACCACAGAGCCAATATCCGATGCAAAACACACAGAGGTTTTTAATAATAAAACAAGCAAGCCTGGGGCTTGGTCCGAGAGTTCAACATCTGACACAGCAGGTGGAGGAGGATGGCCCGAGCACTCACTCAAAGGGGTTTATATAGGAAAGGTTTACACGCAGTTTGGGATTGGACTGGGGGCTAGGGGTGAGATAGTTCTTTGAAGTTACTGGCTGAACTATAAGCATGAGGTTACTGATGGCTAACAGGATTCAGGGTATCTACAGAGACATACATTTTTACTCCCTATGTCCTGCTTTTGCTGAACCCAGGATATATACATTCAGATTTATTGTTCCAGTCCTACTCTCCTCTGAGGTCAGTTGAGCTCATTACTCCCCATATCTTGTTTTGCCAAGTCCAGGATACATAAGACTGGACTTATTGTCCCAACCTTATAAGTTCAACTTCTGGTCACTTCTAAAACTGCTGGTCAGCAAATATCTTTGGAGGAGGTGGTGGAGGGTGGCGGGGTGTCTCTCAAGATGGCTACTGTTTTTTTCCCTTTCAGAAGATTGAGATTTTGACTATCACCTCTGTGGCTGGAGGGCACCAAGCTGCCCCTAATCTGGGGACAGGACCAGAAGTTCCAGCCTTTACAGAGGTCTCACGTAGCCCAGGCTGGTCTTCAATTTGCTCTGTAGCTGAGGATGACTTTGAACTTCTGATCCTGCTGTCTCTACTTCCTGGATGCTGGAATGTCAGGCGTGGTCGCCTATGCCCGGTTCATACAGCCTGGAGACAGAACCTGGGCCTCTATATGGAATCTGTGGAAAACAGGGCCCCTCTGGAACCAGATTGTCCTAAACCTCTGATCCTAGGCATTTTCTTCATTCTCAGACTCCACCCTCAGCTGAAGCTACTAATCCTGTAGTTGGGAGGGTGGTGCTGGGCAACAGGGTGTGTGAAGGACTCTGGGAGAGTCTCCTCTATGGGCAGGGGGTAGGAGAATTAGGGAGGGCTTCCTGGAAGAGGTGGTTAGAGCTAGGAAATTAATGTTGGAGGAGGCCCAGTGTCAGGTGAACAGCAGGATCAGAGAAGGAATCCTGGGTGCTCATGCACTTGACCTCTCACCTCGTGCCCCCTCACCGCCCCTCTCCCCATCCCAGCTTCTATCAGGCCAGCAGGACCCCTGCGTCTCCCTCTTTCCTGCCCTCCTCCTCAGCATCCACTACCTGCATGGTGACCTACTCCCTCTAGGCCACACTTCAGGGTTCAGCTTGGGGGCCGGGGGAAGGGGAGGGGAGTGGATGGGTGGGAGGGTTGCTTGTGACCTGGCTCTCCCTGTTGCTAATTCCTTACCCTCATCTCTCCCCACCTTCATGGTCCCTGGGGTCTCATGCACCCCCTAAGCCCTCAAGATGGTTTTCAACCCCCAAATCTGTGTGTACTCTCTTTTCCCCATGTGGACACCATTCCTGACACTGTTCTGGGCTTCTTACACACATGGCTTCAGCGTGCTTGTGTGCTCAGGCTTTCTCTAGGCTTTCCTATTTGTGTCTTTCGCAGACCGCATTGCAATTTGAAATTGAGTTTCCTGCTTTCGATTTTAACATTCCCCCTCTCTACGAGAACACCAGCTGCCCTGGGATGGGGCTGAAGGGTCCTGTCCCTGACACATAACCAAGGCCTCTGTGAACTGAGGAAGGTGGGGGAGGGGCCAAGGAGGGTTCTCTGGAGGAGGTGTTCTGTGTGGAAAGCAAAATTGGAGGAGGAGGAGGAGGAGGAGGAGTGGGTAGCAGTGAGGAGGGGGTGGGTAGCAGTGAGGAGGGGGCGGGTAGCAGTGAGGAGGGGGCGGGTAGCAGTGAGGAGGGTGGGTAGCAGTGAGGAGGGTGGGTAGCAGTGAGGATGGGGTAGTGGTGCTCAGAGCCCTGGGCTGAGCAGCTGTTCCGTCCTTCCTGTGAACCGGAGCCTTGCGGTTTAAAATCATGGCCAAATTTACATGTAGGAAATGTAGGAAGGGCACAAGGGAGCCATGGCCATATCCTTGTAATACTTTTATTCCCATCTAGGTCTAGAAACTTCTTTTAGAGCAAGGCTTTGCTTCCAGTAGGCTGTCCTGTGAGGTTTTAGACCACGGCATACCCATTTTGCAACCCAGCAGCAGTGTGACTCTGGACAGGTCCCTTATTAGCACCCAGGTTACCTCACCTGTTAAATGGGTGGGGGTGGGCTAATGATAATGGCGGGCAGGTGCTAAGTGCCTTTTACACAGTGGCTAATTGGACCTTCCCTCTGCCCCAGGAGACAGGTGAGGCTCAGGAGCTGTCTGGGGTGAAGGGCTGGGCTCCATCCTGGTCTTCAAGAGCACCCCATCCGGTCAGCTGCCAGTGAAACTGGCATTGTGGATTTTGTTCTCTGGCACAGGCCTGGGACCCTGTGGATGCTGACTAGGCCTGAGTCCCTGCAGATGCTGACTAGGCCTGAGTCCCTGTGGATGCTCAGTAGAACTGAGTCAGGCCCTTTCTCAAAGATTTGACCTTAATGCCGCCCACGCTGGAACATCTTCAGATCTGCTGGGCTCTCTCAGGAACCTGGCCAGTCACAGGCCCCCTGGGCCAGACCTGCTGCTCCCTAGCAGTGTGGTGAGTCACAAGGTACCACCTCTGTGCCTGTGGGCCCAGCTGGCTGACTTCTGTGCGTCACAATTTTATACCAGCTAATTATGGCCATTAGTGTCATCCTAGAAAAGTGATGTGACCTTCTGGAAGCTGGAGAGCAGCTATGTGTGGAGGCCCAAAACGGGGAGGGGTGCTCCTTTCTACCCACTGCCTTCTCTTTGAGGTTCCTGATGGCATTTACCTGGTTGGCTTGGAGCTCTGCAGAAAGTGTCTCAAAGCTCATGGCTAGGCAGGCAGGACAGCAGAGGCATGTTCACAGTGCGCGTGTGTGTACACACACGTAGCTGCATGCACACACACACAGGAATGCATATCCAAATCAAGAGAGGTAAATGAGCCTTGGATTGGCAGCTGCCCCCTCCTTCCTGTGAACCTGAGCCTTGCTGTTTAAAGACAGGGCCAATTTACACAGAGCAGAATCCAGGATAAAATTCTCTGAGGGTTTATGTCTGTTATTGTTATTATTATTATTTGTTTGAGACTTCCCTACATAGCCCAGGCTGACCTTTATTTAGTACAAGACTCTCCTGCCTCCCCCTCCCTAGTTCTGGGATTACAGGTGTGCACCACTATAATTGGTTTAGGCAGTACTGGGGGTGGGGCCTAGGGCTTTGTGTATACCAGGCTAGAACTCTACCGACTGAGCTACATCCTCAGTCTCCCTCCCTCTGAGTTTTGACCAGGATTACCCACTGCCCTAGCTAAGGCAGTTCCCCTCCCGCAACCTGTTTCCCGACGTATTTGTAGCCCCTCCCCTTCTCAGCTCCAGCCTTGGCAGATACCCGGTTTGCCTTCCTGGTTTGCCTTTTCTAAGATTGTACACGAATGGACCCGGACAGCTCCCCCTCTTGGGAACCTGGTTCTCCTCAGTGTACCACCAACTCCTCCATGTTGTGTGTGTTTGTGTGCATTGGTACTGTGTGGATGGATGGTAGGGTGATCTGTGCGCTTATTGAAGGGTGTGGGAGGTGGTTTTCTGTTCTTTTTGATGACTGAGACTGCTACCAGTGTTCATCCTCAGGTGAGCTGAGGTTAATAGCTAGTTGGGAGATTGCTGAGTTACCTGGGAAGCCTTTGACTTGAGAAGAAACTGCCAGACTGGTTCCTAAAGCGGACATGCCACCTCGAGTCCCTTCTCTCGTGATGGTGGAGCTTCACTTTCAGTAGATATACATGAGATAGGATGGTGGCTCAGACCTGAGAAAGAGTGATCTGAGACCTCTCTTGTATTAATTACTTTCCTCATGGCTAGGAGGGTTTATTGTGGCTCACAGTTTAAGAGTGCACAGTCAATCACGGTGAGGAAGCCATGGCATCAAGAGCATGTGTTGGCCGGTCACATCACATCCACAGTCGGGAAGCAGAGAGAGATGGGTGTTGGTGCTCAGCTTGCACTCTCCCTTTATGCAGTCGGGGACCCCAGCCTATGGGATGGTGCCGCCCAGTCCGGACAGGTCTTCCCTTCTCAGCTCAGTCTCTCTAGAAATTCCTAGAGATGTATCTCCTAGGCGATTGCAAATCCTGTCAAGTTGATGGTGAGAATCATACTCCCTGAAGTGTGTGTGTGTGTGTGTTGTGTATGGGGACATCTACGTGAAGAGACAAGCTTGAGAGATGTTTAATGGAGAAAAGAAGACACATCCTGAATACGAGCCACACCATTCCCAGGGCTGGGGCCAAGAAAGGTGTCTACTTGAAAGTGAGCTCTACCTAGAACCAGCCCCCAGGGAGCCCAGAGCTCAGATCCCCACTTCTTGGTGGTCTACATGAAACCTGAAGCCAATGGTTTATTTACTTATGTACTTATGTATATGGATTTTTTTTCTATATGTACATTTGCACACCAGGAAAGGCCAGTAGATCTCATGGGACTACAGTTATAGATGGTTATGAGCCACCATGTGGGTGCTGGGAATTGAACTCAGGATCTCTGGAAGAGCAGCCAGTGCTCTTAATCCCTGAGCCATCTCTCCTGGCCCAAGCCAATAGTTTATTAAAGGAATCCCTTCCTGTATCCCTTTAACTCCCCAAGTCTTTCTATCCGGTCTCAGTACCACAAAAAGGCTCACAAACACACACTTGACAAGTTCGATGAAATGGACTAATTTCTCAACAGACACAATCACACACACACACACACACACACACACACACACACACACTAAAATGTAATAAAAAAGATAAATAAATGAAATTAAAATGGACTTGTCCAGTTCTTGTGAGGGAAATGGTAGTTAATGTGTTTCAATATTTAAAAAAATAGAGGGTTCCAAAACCAGAGCAGTACAATCCATAAACCCAGAGAAGCTAAGTAACAAGGAGGGCTCCAGGGCAAATAGACATGCTGGTGGACAGGGGAGGGGGCTGGTTGCAGGAGGGATAGGAACAGGAGGGATCAGGTGCAGGAGGATGGAGGGAGAGAATACTGGGAAAGACAACTGGATTGGGGGAGTGCATCTCTGGGATGAGCTAGAAACCTAGTGTAATGGAAACTCCTGGGAATCTGTGAAGGTGACCCTAGCTAAGACTCCTAGCAATGGGGGGTATGGAGCCTGAACCAGCCATTTCCTGTGACCAGGCAAGACTTCCAGTGGAGGGATTGGGACACCAACCCCGCCATACAGCTTTCCATCTACAATTTGTCCTGCCTACAAGATGCGCTGGGTTAAAGATGCACAGAAATTGTGGGAGTGGCCAACCAATGACTGGTCTAGCTTGAGACCCATGCCACAAGAGAGGGTCCACCCCTGACATTGCCTGCAGAGCCAGGACCCAGAGGCTGGATAGCCCAGAGACCTAGATAGAACCAAACACAATTGGAAAAAAAAAAGTTTATGAAATGATTCCTAACGATATTCTGCTATACTCATAGATTGGTGCCTAGCCCAATTGTCATCAGACAGGCTTCATCCAGCAACTGATGGAAACAGAAGCAGAGACCCACAGCCAAACATTAGGCTGAGCTCAGGAATCCTGCTGAAGAGAGGGAGGAAGGATAGTAGGAGTCAGAGGGGTCAAGGACACCCCAAGAAAACACCAAGAATCAACTAACCTGGGCTCCTAGGGGCTCACAGAGACTGAACCAACAACCAGGGAGCCTGCAAGGGACTGACTTAGACCCTCTGCACACGTGTTACAGTTGTGTAGCTCGGTCTTCTTGTGGGACTCCTAACAGTGGGAACAAGGCTGTCTCTGACTCTGTTGCCTGCTTTGGGGACCCTTTCCTCCTACCTGGTTGCCTTGTCCAGCCTTAATAGGAGAGGAGGTGCCTAGTCTCACCGCAGCTTGATATACAATGGATATACAAAGGGCAGCGGAGGCCTGCCATTTTCTGAAGAGAAAGGAGGAGTGGATGGGGGGGGAAGAGGTGGGGGATGGGGAACTGCAACCGGATGTAAAAACAACAATAAATAAGTAAATACAAAAAAACAAACAAACCAAAACAAACAAAACAATACAGTTATCACCGGAAGACTTGATGGACACAGGTAACAAGTCCCACTCAGTCAACACGAGGGGGCTGGGCGTCAGCCATGAGCAGGGCATGGGACAGCCTTGAAAGCCAAAGCAAGTTTCAACAAAACTGAAATAAATCGTGTCATCCTGACCACATCCTCTGATGCATCCACCCGGAAACGTCAAAAGCATGAAATAACTCACTCTTCAAAGAAGACATCAGGACAGAAATTACGGACTGAGCAATGGTAAGGAGACCGCAGGGAAACCACGCACTCAGCGAAATGGTCCTGAGAAGAGAAGGGGGTTTGGATGCTGACCGGAGCAGAGCAGAGTGGCGGGGGCCGGAAGTGAGGGTCCGGAGTTTGGGAAGATAGGAAAACCACAAGATGAACCCAGAGAAGAGCTGAATGGTTGTCAAATGGAAATCGGTGGGGAAAAGGTTTTGGGTTTTTGTTTGTGTGTTTGTTTGGCTTATGTTTTCTTTTACAGTCAAAATTTTAGGAAAGATTTGCTGAAATTGGTGAATCTCTAGAATGAATCCCTGGGCAAAAAGAGAAGGTCCAAATAAAGGAACTTAACAAGACAGGGCATGAGTTGGGATGTAGCTCAGTGGTATACAGTGCTTGCCTAGCATGCACAGGCCATGAGTTCAAGCCCCAGCACTGAAGAAAATATAACCAGAGCCTGGAGAGACGGCTCAGCCGTTAGGAGCACTTGCTGCTGTTGTGTTTGTCTAAGTTGTTCTATTACCAATGAAGACTGGGGAGTTAGAGTTAGGGTGGAGGAGCGACCAGCTGACCTTCTCTCCACACTTCCCAGACCAAAAGCCCACGAATCTCCAAGTCCCTCCCTCCTCCTTCCTGTGCCGCTCTATCCGTAATCTCCCTATCCTCTATGACTAATCCTTGTCAACTAGTTGCTGACTCTGCCCATCTGACTCAAGGTTGACTTTGTTAACACAGTCTCTGGGTATCACAGTGCGATCAAATATCCCAAAACATTTCCTCCTTCTTGTCTGCACAAAAAGGAAAGGTTTTAACTCTAACTCAGAGACAGCTGGCTGCCTGGACAGTCACTCAAGTTTCCTCTGTGATGTCGGGGCATCCATCATCAGCCTACAGGCCTAGAATATCTGACAGGCTTTTCTGTGAAGCAGGAATTTTGAAGGACTGTCCTGCATTGTCTTTGCAAAGTTTGGCAGTCACTTTCCTTTGTGTCCTGCTTGTCCAACTTGGACAGCATACTGTCAGCTGTCAAGGCAAGGCCAATTTCTTTGCACAGTGACTAACTTTGCTGCACTGAAAGCAAACTCCATATGGAGGTTCTTTGATGCCCATCATCTTCTCTGAAGTAGAATTGGTGCTGCCAGGAGCAGACATGTCTCACTGTCATGAAAATCCTTAGGTTATTAAAACATCTTAAATACCATACTCTGTAGGTCTCTGAAGTGTTTGAAGAGACCACTTATCTATCTAAAATACATGAGGCTAAATAGAGTTTTTTTTCTGTCTACATCTAAACTCTAAATAGAAGTTTGATTATTATCTTAATTATCTTAAACAGTTTGTAATAGTAGCTTACTAGAACTTTACACTACAACTTTAAATGAGTTGCATAGGTACCTTATAGTATGTTGTAACAAAACAATCTTATATTTGTTTCAATATACAAAAATTCATAACAATGTAAAATATTTGAGACTAGTAGTTGATTTTTAGTCTAAAAGTAGATTCAATAATCTACTCTTTTATCCTCATTCTTATATCCCCCCTTTTCTCTTTTCAGAAAGAAATCCCTAAATCTAACCTCCTTTGCTTAGTTTCCTCCCTGACTGTGACCAATAACAACGTCAACTAACCCCCCCAAACAATGACAAACATCCATAACCCACCAAA
The DNA here is from genome assembly GCA_902168405.1 of Peromyscus aztecus. Taxonomy (NCBI): domain Eukaryota; kingdom Metazoa; phylum Chordata; class Mammalia; order Rodentia; family Cricetidae; genus Peromyscus; species Peromyscus aztecus. Next base: position 20,163 of record CABHPQ010151857.1, read on the forward strand.
TGACCAAAAATCACCCATCCTATCTCTTGGGAATGTGGGTGTTGTGTTCTTAAAATTACTTCCTGTTGTCTGGGGATGATGGCATCTTTAGGGGACCCTGAGAAAGTTGGGATATGGTCGAGTCCTGGGAAATCTAGCTGTATCATTTGTTGTCCAATGTGTGAGGAGAAAGCACAGAGCTTATCTGAAGTTCTGACTGGAGTAGTCTACAAGGCTGGACCATCTTAGCTACCTGTGTTGAAGTTGTCCTGAGCAGTTTGCAATTGAAGCTGATCTTTGGGTATGTTTCTCAGCTTAGTGGTATTATCACAATGCAGGTGGATTCATCATTGCAGGGCCCCAACATCTTCTTGGAGACCTCAAAGGTCACTACCAGGAATGGTCACAGTTCACTATGGAAAACTTCAACATTTTAAAAGTCATATGCAGCAGATGTCTGAGATGTTAAAGAACCACAATCTGTTAAATGTATATGGGGTACACAAACTTAGTTCCTAGTTACCTACTTCAGACTCAAGCCTGAAATCACATATAGGAAGCTGGATGAAGATTATTTCTAGAATTAGTTAATACTCTACATGATCATTGATACCATGACAGAAAGTATATATATATATATATATATATATATATATATATATATATATGTGTGTGTGTGTGTGTGTGTATCCTTATAAATTTTGAAATAATATTTATACCTTAAGAATTTTAAAGAATCAAATAGAAACCAAAGGATGATAAGATTAATGACAATAGAATTGTCCCATGCTTTTTGCTTTCTTCTGTCCCATACCAGAAGTATGGGTAAGGTCTTCTGACATGAGACAGAGATTTTGGATTTCCCTTTAACAAATATACATGGGTTTAGAGAAGGAGAGAGAACCACTGTTGGGGAATATTATTTTAAGGTGTGTTATTTTAACTCTGTGAAGCTGTGTTACTGTGCCTGTCTAAAACACCTGATGGACTAATAAAGAGCTGAATGGCCAATAGGGAGGCAGGAGAAAGGATCAGTGGGGCTGGTGGGCAGAGAGAATAGATAGAAGGAGAAATCTGGGAAAGGGAGATCTAGGAGCGAGAGAAGAAGGAAGATGTCAGGGGCTAGCCACCCAGCTATACAGCCAGCAATGGAGTAAGAAAGAAAGATATACAGAAACAGAGAAAGGTAAAAGCCCAAAGGCAAAAGATAGATGGGTTAGTTTAGATTAAGTAAAGCTGCTGCCAGGCGGTGGTGGCGCACACCTTTAATCCCAGCACTTGGGAGGCAGAGGCAGGCAGATCTCTGTGAGTTCGAGGCCAGCCTGGTCTACAAAGTGAGTTCCAGGGAAGGCACAAAAAACTACACAGAGAAACAAACATTTGGGAAGATTTATGAAATTCCAACCTGTTGGAGGTGTACTATACCATTAGGCCAATTTACTCCTTTTCTTAGGACATTTTCTCTGAATTATTTGTCCTTCTTCTTTAGATGTCTCACTTTTCCAGTGGTCTTTAGATTCCTTAGTAGGATGGTTTTATTCTCCTGAAAAGACAAAAACAAAATCCTGTCCCAACCCTAACTCTTTGGAGTTCCTTTTTTGGCAGGTTATATCTTTGTTAAGGCAAAATGTTTTTGGCAACAGAAAAAGTATTATCTTTTAATAATAAAAATTTAATATTTTTTCATACCTGATCAAATGAAAGGCATTTGTTAGTTTTATAAGTTAATTTAGATTGAATGGTCACATTGTTTGATGAAGGATTATCACTTCTCCTTATTCAGGAGGTCTCTCCTGTTTGATACCATCAATCTTGATAGTATCCATAGCTTTTCTTCTCCCATGGAAATAAAAGCAAAACCTCTTCCCCAATGTAACACATATCCTGGTTTCCATTCTGAGGTCAGCACATTTTAAAGTATATAGGCTGATTTAACTCAGTTTTTTTCTACTATCCAGTGTCTCTCCACAGCTGTCGTTCTTTTCTCATTAGCATTTAGAAAATTTAAAGTTAATAAAGCATTGTGTAATCTATCTCTTGGGTGCTGTGATTCTTTTGTCCCATATCAGAAGAGCCCTCTGGTGTGGGACAGAGAAAAACCAATATTTTTATTTAAAACACGGTGATTATAAATGCGATCTCTTTCTAAAGAAAAAAAGGGGATATGATATAGATATGATAAGATGAAAGGGCAGATTAATGAACCTACTTTTAAAGAGCAACAACTTGATTGAAATGTTTTACATTGTTATAGATTTTAGTTCATTGATACAAATTTAAAGTTAATTTTGTTATACTGTGTGTATATTTCTACTCTTGTTTAAGGTATTATGTTCATTTAAAATTGTAGTGGATAATTAAGAAATAGATTAATGATTAGTCATCTATGATAATCATACTTGTAGCCATGTTAGTTTAGTTTTCTAGGTATGTATAGATATATTTCAGACAGATAGGTAGTCTTCAAACACTTCAAAGACCTACAGAATATGGCATTTAAAATATTTTTAAAAATTTAGACTTTCTGGACAGTGAGACATGTCTGCTCCTGGAAGCACTGATTTACTTCAGAGAGGAGGATGGGCATCAAAGACACTCCATATGGAGTTTATCTTCACCTTGGCAAAAATAGCCATTTGGGCAAGAAACTGTTCTTGTCTGGACTGCTTGATCGACTGGACATGCAGGACCCATAGGAATGTGACCACTGAACTTTGCTTGGCACAATGGTCCTTTAGGTTCCTGCTTCACAGAGGAAACTGCCAGACATTCTACAGGACACAGAGAAAAATGACTGGGAGACTCTAGGCCTACAGGCTGAAGACAGATGCCCCAACTTTACAAAGAAACATTAGATGACTGTCCAGGCTGCCAGCTGTCTCTGTCTACTCTCGCAAGACTCCCGAAAGTTGCTTGCATCCATCTCCCATTTCTCAGGTAATAGTATATCCTTCTGGGGTCTTTGATGTAGTTGAAGACTAGATTGTTGTAATTTCCTCAGTTATGATAAAAGATAAGTTAGATATGAAACCTTAGACTCACAAATATAGGATAGAATATCTTCTTTAATTTTGCCAAATACAAATAGACTAGATATTATAAATAGACTAGGTATTGTAACTGTAATTCTTGCTAGATAACTGTTTTGTTATATGTAATTTTACTATGTGAAAGTTAAAACCTTCCTTTTTGTTGTTTTTTTTTTAAAAAAAGAAAAGGGAAGTGCTGTGGCTATCTCTCTGTATAAATAAAATGCTGATTGGCCAGTAGCCAGGCAGGAAGTATAGGTGGGACAAGCAGAGAAGAGAATTCTGGGAAGTGGAAGGCTGAGGTGGAGGAGATGCTGCCAGCTGCCGCCATGAGTACCAACATGTAAGATACTGGTAAGCCACAAGCTATGTGGCAAGGTATAGATTTACAGAAATAGGTTAATTTAAGATATAAGAACAGATAGCAAGAAGCCTGCCACGGCCATACAGTTTATAAGTAATGTAAGTCTCTGTGTGTTTACTTGGTTGGGTCTGAGCAGCTGCGGGACTGGCAGATGAGAGAGATTTGTCCTGACCGTGGGCCAGGCAGGACCAGGAAAACTCTTTATTACTCCTTTCTGTTCATTAAGCATATCTTTAAAAGTGTGATTAGACCTTTCTACAACTGCTTATCCTGTAGGATTGTGTGGTATGCCTGTGATATGCTTTATGTTGTAATAAGCAAAAAAACTGTTTCATTTTACTAGACACATGTGCTGGAGCATTGTCAATCTTAATTTGTGCAGGTATACCCATGATGGCCATAACTTCTAGTAAGTGTGTGATTACAGAATCAGCCTTTTTAGAACTTAAAGCAGTTGTGCATTGAAATCCTGAATAAGTATCTATGGTGTGGTGTACATATTTCAATTTTCTAAACTCTGCAAAATTAAACACATCAATTTGTCAAATTTCATTTCTTTGAGTACCTTTTGGGTTACTTCCTGCAGGTAGTGGAGTTTGGTTACACAAAGAACAAGTAGAACATTTCCTTATAATTTCCTTGGCTTGTTGCCAAGTGATAGAAAAAAAATCTTTCTTCAAACCTTTGCTATGAACATGGTGTTTCTGATGAAATTCTGAGGCTTCTGGCACATTTCCTACAAATAGCCAATCAATTTCATCACCTTGTGCTAGAGAACCTAATAGACCCATATGAGATTTTTTTTTTTTTTGAGACAGGGTTTCTCTGTGTAGCTTTGTGCCTTTCCTGGAACTCACTCTGTAGACCAGGCTGGCCTCTAACTCACAGAGATCCACCTGCCTCTGCCTCCCGAGTGCTGGGATTAAAGGCATGTGCCACCACCACCTGGAGAGATCTTATATGTATTATATACAATGGATCATTTCTATTTCTGATTACTTGTTGTAGTTAAATAAATAACAAAGTTAATTCTGAATCATCTGGAATAAGTTCAGCAATCTCAATGTGTAAAACAACTCTTTCTGCATATTGAGAGTCAGTAACTATATTAAGAGGTTCTGGAAAATCTAATAATACCATGAGAATAACATATAATCCTGATTTTTGAACTTTACCTATTTTTCCTGACTTATAACCTGCGTTTTCTTTGTTTGCATCAGTATAGAATGTAAGGGCTCCAGAAATTGGTGTTCCTCATACCATGTGAGGAAGGATCCAATTACTTCTTTTTATAAATTGAAGTCTCTTGCTTTGGGGATATTTGCTGTCAATCTCTCCCAAGAAATTACTGCAAGCTCCTTGTCAATGTTCATTTTCTGCCCATAATGAGGAAATTTCAGCATTAGTAAAAGGTACCACAATCTCTGCTGGGTCTATTCCTGATAATTGATGAAGTCTAAATTTTCCTTTCAAAATCAATTCAGAAACCTTTTTTTACATATGCCTTTAATTTTTTTAATCTGTTGGTGTGGTAAAAATATCCATTCTAAGATATTATCTTCTCTCTACATAAAAATTCCTGTAGGAGAATGAGTAGAAGGTAAAATAACCAGAATGCAGTCAAGCTCTGGGTCCAAGTGATCCGCATGTGCATCCTGTGATTTCTTTTCTACCAGAGCCAATTCTCTCTCAGCCTCAGCTGATGATTTTCTTGGACTATTTAAGTTCTTATCACCTTGGTAAGGTTTGAAATAGATTACTTAGTTCTTGTGTTGTTAATCCAATTGTGGGCCATAGACCAGTTAATGTCTCCCAGCAATTTTTGAAAATCATTAAGAGTTTATAATTGATCTCTCCTGATTTGTACTTTCTGTGGTTGGATTTTCTGTAAACCTATCTTATATTCTAGGTAATTAACAGAATCTCCTCTTTGTATTTTTCAGGAGCAATTTGTAATCCCCAACAAGGCAAAGTTCTCTTTATTTTATCAGACATTTTTTTCCTAAGGTATCTGCATCTGAATCAGCCAGTAAGATATCATCCATATAATGGTAAATTATAGATTGAGGAAACTGTTTACAAATTATCTCTAATGGCTGTTGTACAAAATATTGACACAAGTGGAGCTGTTTAACCAAGACCCTTTACTGGTATCTGCTAACAGGTTGAGAATTGTTATAAGCAGGCACTGTGAAGGCAAGTTTTCCTCTATCCTGTTCTTATAAAGGTATAGTAAAAAGGCAGTCTTTTAAATCAATCACTGTAATAGACCATCCCTCAGGTAATAAATAAAGAAGGCAAGGGAATTCCAGACTGTAAAGAGCCCATTGGCTGGATCTCCTTATCTACAGCTATCAGATCTGTTACCATTCTCCATTTTCCAGATTTCTATTTAATGACAAATATAGGAGAATTCCAAGCACTGGTTGATTCTTCAATATGTTGAGCATTTAGCTGCTCCTATACCAGCTGTTCTTGTACCTGCAATTTTTCTTATGTCAAAAGCCATTGTTCCACATACACAGGTTAGTCAGTTAAACATTTTAAAGGCAGGACTGTTGGTGCCTTTAAAAGACCAACAACTGTTGTCCTCTGTTTATGTACAAACTGAACAGTTTGTGACTGTTCTTGATAATATATTTTAATATTTCTGCTGTGGGATGGTCTGTATGTCAAATGCATTGCTCTGATTGGTCAATAAATGAAACACTGATTGGCCAGTAGCCAGACAGGAAGTATAGGCAGGACTAACAGAGAGGATAATTGAGAGAACAGGAAGGCAGAGGGAGACACTGCCAGCCGCCGCCATGACAAGCAGCATGTGAAGATGCCGGTAAGCCATGAGCCATGTGGTAAGGTATAGATTTATAGAAATGGATTAATTTAAGATGTAAGAACTAGATAGCTAGAAGTCTGAGCCACTAGGCCAAACAGTTTAAATAATATAAGCGTCTGTGTGTTTATTTTATAAGTGGGCTGTCAGACGGCCGGGGCTTGGCGGGACCCGGAGAGAAAACTCTCCAGCTACATATTTCTCTCAGAAGCATTCTTTATTTTATGGTTTGTTTCTGAGATTGGAGGAGTATTAATCTGTGTTTTTCATTGTTGTAACAAATCATGTCCCCATAAATTCATTGATATGCTAGCCACATATGGCTTTAATTTTCCTCTCTGTTTTTCTGGCCCTGTACATTCAACCCATCTTGTGCTTTGTTTTACCTGAGATAAAGTTCCAATCCCTAGAAGCTGAATATTTACCTCCTGAAGAGGCCAACCTGGATGCCAAGATTTTGGTGAAATTATTGTTACATCTGTGCCTTTGTCAATCACAATGCCATTTATTCATATTTTTAGCTTTGGTCTTTGATCATTTATAGAAGTTTGCAAAAATATTTGTTTTATGGTCTTTCCTGAATTTTTTATGTTATCTACTAAAGCTGTTCTGTCCTTGATCACATCCAGAGTAGTATGGTTTTTAACAACAGGCATTAAATCTTTTAATTGCTCTGTGGATAAGTTTCTGCAATGCTGACAGGTAATGGTTGAACCAAATTTGATATTTGGGCCTGCAGGAGGCCCCCTAAGGTGTTCCCAGATGGCAAATGGTTACCTTACCTGTCCCTTGTTGATCTGTATTCATTAGTCCAATGCTGACCTTTGCCACATCTTCTGCATACTACAGCAGGTTGGGGCCTTCTACTTGAATTATCTCTAGAAAAAACATTGTTTCTAGGAATGCCTTGCCTACAATCCCTTTTCAGATGACCTTGCTTACCAAAATGGAAACATCTGACATTTTGATTTTTCTTAAAGTTTTTAGAAATCACTTCTCCTATCCAAGTAGCATCATAAGTGTGAGATCCAATATCAGCTGTATTTCTAATCCATTCATCTATTGGTGCTAATCTTGCCTTTAAAGGCCTAATTACCCTCCTGCATTCTGAATTAACATTTCCAAAGATTCAATTAATATTTGTCTGACTTGTGGATCTGATACTTTCCTATTTACAGCTGAAGTCAATCTTTGAAAAAAAAAAGTTAATAAATGCTTCTTTTGGGCCTTGTATAATTTTAGTAAATGATTCAGACCTCTTTCCTGGTTCTTTAACCTTGTCCCAAGTATTAAAGGTTGCTAAACAACATAGAGCCAAGATTTGATCATCAAATTCAAACTGTCTTTGCAATTCAGCATATTGTCTTTCATCAAGAAACAGGTCTTGGGAAATATCAATACCTCTAGCCCTATTTCATTGTACTATGGCCCTACCTTCCTCTTTGCACCATATTTTCCATTGTAACTGAGGACTAGCTTCCAATATTGCTGTAGCTAAATCTTTCCAGTCTTGAGGAGTAATTCTGTTCTGAGTTGCCCATGAATTTAACATCTGATTCACAAAGGGTGAATTCATCCCCTATGAAATAACCACTTCCTTAAATCTCCTCAAATCTAACAATTCTACAGGATTCCAGTTAACTTCTGCATAACCTTGGGGATGCATATCATCTGGTGGTCATTCTTGTATGGTTATTACACAAATGAAGGTTGGTTTTCTAATAACCATGGGCTGCCTGTCTTGAGTTTTATTATGTAGTGGTGCAGTAAGTTCTGGTCTAAATTCCTCTGTCTATGTCTGAGTATTTTTCTTATTTTCATTAGTAGGTCTTTCTAAGGCTTAATCAGTCAATTATTTGGCACAGTTATCAAAATACTTTTTTAGGAATAAAATATAAATTACCAAACTGATAGTAATTGTAATTGACATTATGTCAATCCCAGCTAAGTCAGTTATCCATTCATTTATTTTTTTCATTTTCAAGCCATCCATAGTTGCATTACACAGAGTCCTAACTCCCTGCATTGTGATGTTTCCCGTTCTTCACATGGGAAAGATTTTTCTTTGGACTTCCCAGATGTCTTACCAAACCTGCTGACTTTCCTTTCAGTTTGTCCATGGCAGTGGTGGCTGTGATAGCAATGATGGGTGACACGGGGGCGGGGGGGGAAGGCGTGGGGTGTGGTAGGGTGCCCAGGTGACTGGGGACATGAGCAGCAGGTGCCTAGGGCATGGCAGGTGTGGGGCTGCCTGGATGACAAAGCTGGCTTCAGGTGAGGCATCTGCAGAAGCAAGCAGGAACAGAGTGTCCCATGTGCATGCTTGAAGGATTAGCGGCAGCAGAAGCCAGAGCAGGGTCTGTAGTGCAAGTGGGTATTGTGTGGTCAGTGTGGGTGGTGTCTGCTCACAGAGCAGACCCAGGGGGACCATAGCAAGAGAAGCCTGTGATCTGAGGGAAGGGAGTGGGGTGGTGGCAAGAGAAGCCACCTGAGCAGTGGCTGCAGCATTGGGGAGAAGTCCTCACGCCCCACGCTGGGCACCAATTATTGTGTGTATCTAAGTTGTTCTGTTACCAATAGAGACTCAAGAGTCAGATATTAGGGTGAAAACCTGATAGATCAAAGAACTAGTGGAGGAGCGACCAGCTGACCTTCTCTCCTCGTGTCCCTGACCAAAAGCCTGAGAATCTCCAGGTCCCTCCCTCCTCCTTCCTGTGCCTCTCTAGCTGTATCCTGGGTCCTCCATATCCTCTATGACTAATTCTTGTCAACTAGTCACTGGCTCTGCCTCCTGATACAAGGTTAATTTTATTAACACTGTCTTGAGGGTGTTACAGTGTCATCAAATATCCCACAACAGCTGCTCTTTCAGAGGACCTGGGTTTTGTTCCCATGAAACTCCAGTTCCAGGGTATTCAATGCCCTCTTCTGACCTCCTCGGGTACCAGGCATGCAAGTGCAGCATAGACATAAATGCAGGCATGATATTCTTACATGGAAGATAAAATATATAATCTAAAAAAATTCTAAAAGGAAATAAAAATAACTACAATGAAAATCCCTTGGGACTAGGGTTTTGGCTCACTTGGTAGAGTGTATGTCTACCATGCATGAAGTTCTCTTCCCAGCACCTTATAAAACTGGGAGTGAGGGCACATGCTTGTCATCCTTGCACTTAGGACTCAGAGATAGAAGGATCAAAGTCACCCTTGGCTACATTGTGAGTGCCATGCCAGACTTGGATATATGAGACTGAGAGAAAGGGAAAGGGGTAGGTTCTAAAGACATGAAACTGAGAGATAAAAGAGCTGGTGGTGCCTGTTGGGACCAGAGTCACATCAGTTTGGTGGCTTCTAAGAGACCTGAAGACACATCTGTGAAGGTTCCCAGGGAAATTTAGCTGAAGAGAGAAGA
>CABHPQ010151858.1:0-11350 GCA_902168405.1 Peromyscus aztecus
GCACCATGTGCCAAGACTGAGGAATATTAGTGCAGAATCTAGAACGTCACCTCTGCGATAGTGGGGACAGACAGTAAACATGAGTGACTATGTACGTAGGCATCCATTCTAAGGAAGGAAGTGTAAGTCGGGGCCAGGTTAGGGGGTGCTGTCTTCGGAGGCTAAGCAGCCTGAAAGGGCCTGGCTGGGGAGAGCTTGACATTCTCCTTCCTTCTCTCTCGCTTCTCCTCTCAGCTATGACAGCAGTGGAGCATCCAAAGATGAAATTAAGGAGAGGTTCGCTCAGACGATGGAGTTTGTGGAGGAGTACTTGAGAGATGTGGTTTGTCAGAGATTCCCCTTCTCCGATAAGGAGAAAAATAAGCTCACGTTTGAGGTAAGGCATGGTGAAATGGTCTCTGAAGTTTTGTTATCAGTGGCCATTTTTCTGTGAAATAAGTAGAAAATATTTTAATCCTTGGTGACTGTATCACAATGCTCTAGTTTTGAAACACAAAAGGAATTTGAGTCAGACTTGTTCCAGACAGAATAGAACAGTTGCCAGTCAGGTAGACTCATCATCTGAGGAACATGAACCCTGCTGCTTTCGCATTAAACTATTTCCAAGACCACTATCACCCTTGAGGAATTATGTTCCAGGGAACCACAGTGTCCTTCTCTATGTTCTTATTGATTATGATTTGGTATGCCCCTAGCAATTGATTAGGCCCATTTTTTATGAACTAGTCATCAAAGCAGACGAGTAGTTTTTACAAGTTTTCATTTCTTAGTTTTCTTTCTTGTGAAACAAAATGAAATTTAATCAGAAACAGACAGACAAATGTATGCCTTCTCTGACTATAAAGATCTGTCATGATTAGCTAGTCAGCATCCAGTAGATCAGGAGGACAAAGGTCACTGAATACCAGTTTCCCCTTCTTCTTTTAAATGCAACAGGTGGTGAACTTAGCCAGGAACCTCATATACTTTGGTTTCTACAATTTTTCTGACCTTCTCCGTTTAACCAAGATCCTCTTGGCAATATTAGACTGTGTCCATGTGACCACCATCTTCCCCATTAGCAAGATGGCAAAAGGCGAAGAGACTAAAGGTAACAATGATGAGGAGAAGCTGAAGAGTGAGTATCTGAAGTGTCTGTACTGCGAGATGCCCTCCTGGCCCATGCTGTTCACTCCTGCCATGCCTCATCCTGTGACATCCTGTCCTGTCCTTGTCCATGCTCACTGTTGGGAACATAGCAGTAGAAACAAACTATGGAAGAGTCCCGTTGACTCTGGTGCCCATCACTGTTGGTCATTCTGGTCATTCTCAGCAGTTCACTCTTTCCTTTGCGTCTGTCTTGAGTCTTTCCGTGTGTCTAATTGAAATGTGATAATTTGAAAGTTGCCTTGTGCTTTAATGTCTAACCCCGAAACCTAAGTCCTGCCATCTGTTCTCTGGTGCTCCCGAGACACTTGATGGTGACCCTCCTGTATGATGAAATGAAGTGCACACCTGTAGTTTGAGATTTCTTTTTACTTTGTGACTAGGAAAACCCGTGTTTATGTGTTTATTTTTCCTGTATTTTGGGGATCAGAATATGCACAGAATAATGACCATGTATCTCATGCATAGCTGCTTTTCTATAGCTTTTCTTGATTATCCCTATTTTCCAAGTCCCGTGTGATGTCATTTTGCATACATTATAGCATTGGATTCTGTCATAGATCCCTTTTTATAGGCTCAGGAAACTGAGCTTCAGAAGAGAAGTAATGCATTCATGACCAAACAGCTTTTGTTAGAAGCAGCAGTGTTTGTACACATCACTGATGCTGAGTCAAATTTGGTGGTGGAATTAATAAACAAACATGCCCCATTGGAGATATCAACACCATGTCCTTCCCATATTTACCTTGGGTTGAGAGAGTGTATCAGAACAGGGATATGGTAAATAATTTGCCTCAAAAAACTCATACCCCTAATTAGATTCTGATTAGATGACAGGCTCTCTCCAAGAATGTCGTGGTCATAATCTGTCTTGGCCCTTTCTAGGCAGTAATGTGATGCGATCTATCCATGGAGTTGGGGAGCTCATGACCCAGGTGGTGCTTCGGGGAGGAGGCTTTTTGCCCATGACTCCCATGGCTGCTGCTCCTGAAGGAAATGTGAAGCAGGCAGAGCCAGAGAAGGAGGACATCATGGTCATGGACACCAAGTTGAAGATCATTGAAATACTCCAGGTATGGTGCAGGGAACAAGCTACTCATAGGGTCTCTGTTTAATATCTCCTCTCTCTGCTCTGATAGGGGCAGAAGGTTTACCTCATCCCTGTGTATCATTTCCGAATTGACTCCTTTTAATTCTTGGTTGTCACCTCCTACCCCTTCCCATCATGGCTTCGTCTATTCTGCTATCCCAGAGCTCCCTTCAGTTACCTTAGCTGTACATCACAGTGGCCTCCCTTTCTCTGCCCAAGCCATTCATTGCCTTTGCTGTTCACTCACTGTGCTTCTCCAGGGCTCTCTTAGCATTGCAAAGTCTTCCTCCTCCTCCCTCCTCCTCCTCTCCCCTCCTTCTTTCCTCCTTCTCTTCCTTCTCCTCCTCAGTGTTCTGCCCTTTTTATCCACCCACCTACACACCCATGAATGTTAGTTGATAATCAGCTCCGTCTCCCTTTTAGCACTTGGCAGCCAGCAGTGAACAAAACCCATTAAAGTTCTGGTCCTAAAGAACTCCGTTTTAACAGGGAGCAGAGGCACACATCATCTAAAAATCAGTGCTTAGTTATTTAAACATAAAGACGAGTCAACTGGGAGCTGGGGAGGTGACAGTGGTTAAAGGCATTTGCATGTTTTTCCAGAAGACCTGGGTTTGATTCTCAGACCCCATATGGGCTCACAACCGTCTATGACTCCAGTTTCAGGGACTTGGATGGCTGTCTTCAGGCCTCCATGAGTACCAGGCATGCAAGTGGTGCACAGACAAGCATGTGTGTGTGTGTGTGGGGGAACCCATACATATATAATAAAAATTAGTTGTTTTAAAGAAGAAGGGTCAGCTGATTTGGAGAACACCATAGGCAGGGGGCAAGGAGAATGGTTTTCGATGGAACATGAACTAATAGCTTGGAGACAGGTCAAGCATCTGTCTGCATCTGGTGTTGGTGACAGCCTGAGAGAAGACCTCTGTGGTAAGGTGGCTTCATCGGACACAGATGCAGTGAGAGCTGGCCATTGGCATATCTAGGACATCTTGGGATTTAGTGAATGCAAGGAGTCTAAAGTCGGAAGGTTGTTTTCAAGAAGGAACGGGAGATGGTAGAGCAGGCAGAATCAATAGGCATTGCCACCCTTATTTTTTTTTATTATTCTTAAACCCATTAAGTGGTGGTTAATATACAGTACCTACCATGTTTCTACTCTTAACAAAGCTAATGTGAGTCTTCCCACTAAGGAACTTCTTTGAGGATTAAAAAATTATGTACATGGAGCAGAAAAGAGAGCAGCACAAGCTGTTGGGAGTTCAGAGATGTAATGAGGCCAAGAGTCTCAAACTGAGAACAACCCTCGACTTCTTCCCCTCCACACACAAGGAATTGGCTTGCTCTTACAATTATTCATCTGTTCTCCCCTAACATGATTGTTTCCATGTGCCATGTCAATTGCTATATTTCTACAACTGGAAAAATATTAAAACAAAAGGAAACCTTCCTTCCTCACTAATAATTGCTCTCTGCCCATCTTCCCACCTTTCTATGTATTTTCCCAGCCTTCTGCCAGCCATCTGGGTATCCGTTAAATCTATCCAAGTTGACACCTAGAAGTAACGGTTATAGTTGGTTTTGCATTACACTGAATTTGAGGTTCTGGAAAGATATCAGACAGGATGTGCAACAGTCACTTGGGAACATGAACTAATAGCTTGGAGACAGGTCAAACATCTGTCTCCATCTGGTATCGGTGACAGCCTGAAATTGGGTAAGGTCACCCAGAGAGCTAAGCAGAAGCTAGGAGAGAGGGGAAGGAGGGAGTCATTAGGATGCTTAAATGATGCAGCTGGCTGACTTTTCTTTTGGGTTCTAGCAACAATCCTTTGGAAAGTGTCTGCAGCAGTAGAGGGCTAGGGAATGTACGAAGTTAACAAAACGAGAGCCCAGGGGCTATCCCTAAATCAGAGGAGACAATCAGAAATGTTGTAAATAAGTGAATTTTTGGAAGTAAAAGCAACATTTCTGTCACTTCTTTTCAATTCAAAGCAGGCAACTTCTTCTTAGGTTGGGCCCAGAATTGGGCTTTCAGTCACTGCTGATAGATAGTGCTGTTTTGTAGAGGACGGAGGCATGAGTGATGTAGTATTCCAGGTGTTTAACTCATCTTCAGGATGCCAAAGTCTGCCCTGGAAGCTGAGGTATCTCATGGGCAGACCTATGTGCCCTGCAGAAGTCTGTTACTGTTAAGATGACTGTTGAAACCTAAGCCAGATATTTATTCAGGGCTTAAGGTAATTGATGCAACTGATACCAGGCCCTGCCAGCGTACAGAGGCTTGGCAAAGCGTTCATGATGGTGTGTTAATGTAACCAAAGTGTTTCCATTTCTGCTTGAATCTCCAGTTTATTTTGAACGTGCGGCTGGATTATAGGATCTCCTGCCTCCTGTGTATATTTAAGCGGGAGTTCGATGAAAGCAATTCCCAGACCTCGGAAACTTCCTCTGGGAACAGCAGCCAAGAAGGGCCGAGTAATGTACCAGGTCAGTGATGCCACCCTGGAACCTCAGCTGTAGAGCGGGGCCCGGGTGGAGTGCCACTTGAGGCTCAAAACAGTATCTTCCAGAAAAAGGAAAATGTGTCTGCTCTTGAGGATTGCTGTGTTTTAAGGATTCCTCGATAATAGCATATTAGAAAAAAAGAAATAATAAGCATTGCTTCTTGGGGGTAGACCTTAAGCCTTTTAGGAACTGAAGAGAGCTGAGGTTTATAGTGTTGGATTAGCTATAAAGCAACCCAAAACCAACAGAACCCCCAAAATATTTTCCAAGGAACTTGATTGTCCATTGGCAAGTTTTGTTCTGTTGAAGTTCTACTCAGCCAAAAAAAAAAAAAAAAAAAAATGGAGAAGGCTAAGGGAAAGACAGTGCTAGAAGTGATTCCCAGTTGTGTAGGTAATGATTGTGGCAGATTTGAGTCACCTGTGAGCGTTGCTCTTGAAGCACATTAGGGTGAGTCCACAAGAAGCAGCTTTTCAGCCCTTGCTGTATCTAACCTTCTGTTCTCTCGCCTTTCAGGTGCTCTTGACTTTGAACACATTGAAGAGCAAGCAGAAGGCATCTTTGGAGGAAGGCAAGTGTGCGTTCATTGACTGTAAGCCCTTCTAGAACTCTCACAGGGTTTTCTTTTTTCTTTTTTATTCATTTTACATACCAACCACAGTTGCCCCTCCCATCCCTCCTCCCGCTCCACTCCTCTGCCTCCCACCCCAGCCCCTATTCACTCCTCTAAAAGGATAAGGCCTCCCATGGGGAGTCTACAAAGCCTGGTACATTCAGTTGAGGCAGGACCAAGCCCCTCCCCACTGCGTCAAGGCTGAGCAAGGCATCCCACCATAGGCAATGGGCTCCAAATAGCCAGCTCATGCACCAGGGATAGATCCTGGTCCCACTACCAGGGGCCCCTCAAACAGACCAAGCTACACAACTGTTTACCATATGCAGAGGGCCTAGTCCAGTCCTGTGGAGACTCCACAGCTGTTGGTCTAGAGTTTGTGAGTTCCTATGAGTTTGGTTCAGTTGTCTCTGTAGATTTCCCTATCATGATCTTGACCCCCCCCCCCTTTGCTCATCTAATCCTTCCTCACTCTCTTTGACTGGATTCCCAGAGCTGTGCTTGGTGCTTGGCTGTAGATCTCTGCATCTGCTTCCATCCTCACAGGGTTTTTTTTTTTGGGCATACCACTAACTATTTAGCCTTCAGGTTCAGTTCCTTGTACTGCTCTGTCTGAAGCTACAGAGTCACAGAACTTAGGTGGTGCACACGTGCTGCAGGTAGATCCCTGAGCTCTGAACAAGCTATTGCAACAATAACAACAAAAATAAATAAATAAAAAAGAGAACCCCACAATCTTTCCTTTAATTATGTCTAATGTGAAACCCTCTTAATATCACAGGCCTTCGTTTTAATATGAAACATTATTACTATGGACTCACATATTTATAAGAATAAATACCCTATGTGCACAGCATTATAATTAGCATGTTTATTGCTTATTGCTTAATACCATGCATCTCCAAAAGTGTTAAGAATTTGAACACCAACACAGTTCTCTGGGTTGACTGGGGCTCTGCTGAGCAGTTCTAGTCAGTGTTGGGTCTGCTGGGAATGGCACAGCCTGCCTGTTTTCATCGTATTTCTGGTGCCTTCAAAAGAATATGTTAAAGCTGAGGTTTCAACCTTGCTCCACATGGTTAGTTTGTGCTTCTTTATAGAGAGAGCAATGGCTGATTTCCAGAACAAATGTTCCAAGAAGACAAGCCAACAGTCAGCAAGTGCTAATTACACGTCTGCTTGCACTGTGCTCACTGTGTTTTATTGGCCAAGGCCAGTGTTAGTAATAAAGAGAACTACATAAGGATGTGCACGGTACAGAGGCCCACTTTACTAGGAACTGTGAATGTTAGCAGTCTGCCTCAGTGCTTAATGTTTTTTTTTTTAAAAAGTGACATTTGAGGTATATCTTTTTGCAGTTTTTTGAGTTCACAATGATGACACTAGTATCATATGACAACTCAGCTCTCCAGCCATTTACCTCATCTTGAACAGCAGTGAAACCATCATGCCTTCTTAGGTATACAGTGTGACTACAATATTCCCAAATCTGGTCCTCTCTGTACTTTTCTTATTAGCTTGCAGCCATGAAGGTCTCACCATTTGTCATTCATGCAACTGTAGACACAGCATACGTGCTAACGTAGTAATTGTCCAGGGGTGACCAGTTGTGAAGTGATTTACCGTTCAATTCAGAGTCTGTTTATTGATTTCACTATGTAAATAACAAGAATTATCATAGATATTGAAGTAACCCCTGGTAAATATGTTGGCTGAACATTGTTCCTTTGGAGCAGACTGAGTTTTTTAGCGGTTCATTCCAACACTTCAGAGCAAGAATCCTGGGACCAAACCAGTTGGTGACAATATTCATGTAGAACAGAGTCGTGGTTCGAGTACTTGTGCGGCCACTTGACACTACCCATCATCAAAATGTGTGGCGAGCAGACTGGGTATAGTTCAAGATTCCTAAGAGCTACAGACTAGACATTTTCAAAGCTGAGTTTTCATTGCAGATGATTTAGTAAGGGCTAAGTTACAGCATTTTACACAAAGAAGCTTGGAAGAAGCACGTCCATTGTAGATTTTAGAACGCAGGTGAAGCACAGCGGAAGAACACTGTAAATTAGGTATCGTCAATCTTGTAGTGTCAGCCCTGTTAGCCTAGGAGCGTGAGGACTTGGGTTTAAAAATCTATAGTTACAGCGTCTTAATTGTCCCTTCTGCTCACGTTGTAGCCGAAGATAAAACACGATTGTCTTGTAGAAGAAGTTGATGAAAAGTGAGGTTCCATTGCATGGAGTAGTGTTCGAGCTGCAGTCCTGCTCTGTCGGGGCTCACACGCTTGACCCCGGGCCTGCGATTTACTTGCTTTCTCCCTCTTTCTGCGTCCCTGTAGTGAGGAGAACACACCGCTGGACTTGGATGACCATGGTGGCAGAACCTTCCTCAGGGTCCTGCTCCACTTGACAATGCACGACTACCCACCCCTGGTGTCTGGGGCCCTGCAGCTCCTCTTCCGGCACTTCAGCCAGAGGCAGGAGGTCCTTCAGGCCTTCAAGCAGGTACTTCCTGTAGCCAACGTGGCTGTTGTGTATCCAAAGAACTGTTGTGTGTTGTGTAGTAAAAAGATTGTGTGTGTGTGTATTTTAAAGTTTGTGTAATTAACGGATTGTGTTCATTCAGGTCCAACTGCTGGTTACCAGCCAAGATGTGGACAACTACAAACAGATCAAGCAAGACTTGGACCAACTTCGGTCCATTGTGGAAAAGTCTGAGCTGTGGGTGTACAAAGGCCAGGGTCCCGATGAGGCCATGGACGGCGCCTCTGGTGAAAATGAACACAAGAAGACTGAGGTGGGCAAAACCCTAGTTAGGGTTCCCAAGTGTATAGTGGTATTTTATTTGTACTGAAATGTGATTTTATTTGTATGTTAATAAATAAAGTTGCCTAGGTGTCAGAGCTATTAGCAAGCCATAGCGAGAGCCAGGCGTGGTGGCGCACGCCGGTAGCATTTGCTGAAGGAGGCACACGCCTTTAATCCCAGCACTTGGTAGGCAGAACTAAGCAGATCTCTGTGTGTTCAAGGATACAGCCAGCATTGGAGACACACACTCCAATGTGTGTCCGGAGGTCTGTACAGACAGGCAGTGACGAGGCAGTCACGTAGTTGGGTTTACAACCAATGAGAAGGCAGAACAGAACTCTATTTAAAGACGAACGCACAGGAAGTAGCTCCTTTTCGGAGAGGTCTCTTGGCGGAACAGGCTAGCCGGCAGCAGGCGGGTAAGGCTCTTAGCTCTGATCTCTTGGGCTTTTATCTTTACCTTGGCTCTGTGTTTCTTATTTAATAAGACGGTTGGTTACATCTACACAAGTGGCTTTCCTGCTTCTTGAAACAAAGAAGCATCCTCTCCTACTCTTACATATAAATGCAGACGATAGGTTGGGTCTTAATCCCAAGACATGCTTGCTACGTAGCCAGGGTAACAGCTGTTCTCCTAGGAAACTAGCTACAAAATCAAAATTAAGATGTATTTCTGGGCAACCATGGACCATCTAGAAGAGGCTAGTTGAGTCAAGTATAGCACTAGATTTTCCACAGAGACCCAGTAGGGAGTGGCCTTCTGTGACCATGACATCTTCTTCCAAAGGTCGAAGCATAGGTGAATATCTCGGGCAGCCTGACCGGTGAAAGACGATGCAGAATGTGTGCACTTTCTTAAAGTGTGATGTTTACCCAAAAATAGACCCTGAGAGGCACTGACCACATGCATGTTCTTTTTTGGTCCCTAGGAGGGGAGCAACAAGCCACAAAAGCATGAAAGCACCAGCAGCTACAACTACAGAGTGGTGAAAGAGGTGAGCTGCCCCAGCCTACCTGGTCCTCATCTTTCTCTAGGGAGCGTTATCAGCGATAGGCAAGTTGAAGGCGCAACTACTCGACTGCGCCCTTAGCCGAACACTTGGGCTTTAGCCCCAGGTCTGAGTTTGAAACCCAGCTAGTCTATGAATTACCTGAGGGCTCTCAGTCCATCACCTTTTGTAGGAAAAGTTTTTTTTAAAAAAAATAGGTACTACATAATTTTCAGGTTTTGAAGTGGATCAAAGGTTCATTCATACAATCACTAAGAGTTTGTATCCATGCTCGGCTGCATATAGTAGTTTGGGGTTGTGAGCTTTGTGTTTTTTATCCCAGCAGAGCCCTCCTAAGTCTGGTCAGATCATTTAAGTGACCCATGCACTCATTTCACTGGCTGTTCAAACCTGGATGTGACATTTACTCTGAATGACACGCCTTTCTCACGTTGATTGGATTCCATGCGATCAGCAGGGACACGCCATACTGGAGGAATGCCCCTGTCCTAAGTTGTTAATGTATTGTGACCCCTCCCCTTCAGGCCTCTCCCCACACTAGCATTCTGGGTTCATTTTCTGATGTTGCTTTCTTCCTCTCAGATTTTGATCCGACTTAGCAAGCTGTGTGTGCAAGAGAGCGCCTCGGTGAGGAAGAGCAGGAAGCAGCAGCAGCGGCTGCTGAGGAACATGGGTGCTCATGCTGTGGTGCTGGAGCTGCTGCAGATACCCTATGAGAAGGTGAGAGGAACTTGCACGGTGGGCGGGCTCTCCCCTCCAAACACTTCGTGACTAGACGTAGTGGGAGAAGAGCAATATGTGCTTGTGATGTAAAGCAATTCTAGCTAATTTATATGGGACAGACTTCCCCACCCCTCCAATGTTTGTATTCTAGAAAGAAAAAAAGATCCCTTTCTTCTATCATGCCGAACCCTTGCTAGATGGGGACCACTGGGTCTACACCAGCGGTTACATATGTGCATGTTAGTAGGTGCTGTTCACCTCTGTCTGCCACGTGACTTTGTTTTAGTCATCTCTGCAAGCTCTTGAAGGTGTGAGGAACATGGGACTTGATTGCTCTGGTCCTTGGCATTGTCCTATCATCTGAGTACTTATTGGACCAAAGTCTCCTTCCCCCATTGTTCCTTGGTTGTTTGCTTCCAGGAGACTGTATTTTAGAAGGCCACTGTCTTAGTTTGGTTTCTATGGCTGTGATAAACACCATGCCCAAAAGCATCTTGGGGAAGACATGGTTTATTTCATCTTAAAACTCTCTTGTCACAGCCCATCATTGAGGAGAGTCAAGACAAGGACTCAAGGCAGAAACCTAGAGGCAGGAGCTGATGCAAAACTATGAAGGCATGCTGCTTACTGGCTTGTTCCCCAGTCACCACAGGCATGAACCTAACTACTCAGCATCTATTGAGACAGCCAAGACTCTTGGAAAAGCATTCACTCAAACCTTGCAGTAGCAGTGAGGCTTTGTGGTTTATTCACTTGACATATTGGGAAACTGAGGCCTAGGGAAGTTTGCTGTGACTCTGGAGTACTTAGCTAATGGTAACAATCTCAGAAGCTGAGCCAATGGTGAAGCACCATCTCCTGCAGCAAGCCTGCTGCTGAGGGACTGCAGGTTGCCCAGCACCTTCCTGAACCCCTTGTGCTGCTCAACTCACATTGTCCTGTGGACATGCTGTCCTGAGGGCACTGTGGCCGGGAAGGTTCAGGGTAGCACAGCTGTGTGCACAGGGCCAGCTCTGCTCCCCTGGGGAGTCTGGGTCTGCTACTTGACATTCAAAGAGTGCCATACACAGAAGCTCCCTTCTCAGTCAGGGAGAAGTTAGGAATCAGGTGAGTTGGACCTTTCCCCAGCCACAAGGAAAGCACAAGCTGAATCCTTCTGGGATGTCAGACTTGTAGGTAGCTTGGAAGTTAATACAGGTGTGCGGTCATCCACACTTTTCTAGTATGTAGTATGGGGGGATGATTTGATGGCCATAGCTTGGTCCTAGGCTCCAATGATAGCCATTCATAGAGTGGTGTTAAAGTATATACAACCAGTTGATTTGAAGTTGATGCCTCTAAGGCAGAATTAACACACACACACTCCCTCCCTCTCCCTCTCTCTCCCTGTTTCTCTCTCCTTCTCTCTCTCTCTCTCTCTCTCTCTCTCTCTCTCTCTCTCTCTCTCTCT
>CABHPQ010151860.1:6677-21098 GCA_902168405.1 Peromyscus aztecus
TGGTCACAGGTTCAGCCTTCTTGTGCAATCATCTCAACTGTATTATTGCTTCATTTCATTCCTTATCCCTAACCTAACATGGAGTCAGGTTCTCCACCAGTACAAGTTAGACTTTGTACCCTCTTAGCTGGTCAGATAACTTGCCTATGAGATGGGCCTTTAGTCACCCTACACGCCTGGAGTGGGACCCTGGCCAGCAGCAGTTACAGACATCCGGAATGGTCATGAATCCCATGCCCTCCTGCCTTTGATAAGAGCCTATATTGAGGTGCCTTCAGTTAGTCACCTCAGATGCCAGGGCCTGGACCTCGTGTTTGTTCTTCTGTTTATAGTCAACCTGAAGACTAAGAGAGTTTCTTTTCTGAAAAAGTGGGTCATATACGTGTGGCCCAGCGAGCCTGTTTCTTAAGCACGTGGACAACGACAGGTCTGCAACTCCTTGATATTTTCTCAGCATGCAATGCAAACAGCCTCACTTGAGCCCTTCTCTGGATCACTGGATTAGGATTTTTATTTTTATTCACCTTTCATCAGTAGGGTCATAACTTGGCTTCTCTAGCATGACTGCTGAACTGATTTTTTAAAATGTTTTCTCATCTCTCTGCTTTCTGAAGTTATTCTATGGCATCACCACTCTTTTTCTGTGATTAAGAAGATTGAAATAAGAACTTCCATATCTGTGGAACCCGAAGAAAGCTCTTAGATGTCAACATTTGGTGGAAACGTGTACATGTGCCCACTCGGCCTTACATAGGTCAACTTCAGAGGTCGAATTTTCTTTCCCAGAAATCTCCTACAATCCTTAGCTGCATTCCTAATGATATACCCCAATGAAGTCTGACAGATCATACCACAGGGAAACAATGGGGAAAGGAGACTCCTGTCAGGTCAAAGCTACCCTAATTTATACATATTCAAAAATACCAAACCTCGCCATAATTAACAAGAAACTCAAAATACAACCTGGCCTTCATACTCCAGTTCCCATTTCTCAGCTGCATCATTCCCCACTGACACCCCAAGTGTGCTGCCCAGCTGAGATCTGATTGGTCAAGCTTTTGAGCACTTAACATGCAAGAATAGTGACAACCAGAATAGCCTACAGGACTCCAAAGCTGCCCAGCAAAGGCTGCCAAGCACTTAAGAGGTTCATCCAATTGGGTCTTTGCTACACCCAAGAGGTCATCCAAGGCTAGGGGTGGCCACACCCAGGGCAGAAATGCTGGGTTATTAGGGATCTAGGCAGCTGCTTCAGGGCATGGCAAATCCACTGACCAACCTTAACTCAGGGGAGCTTGCTTCTCACAGCTGCATGATGCTAAGATGGTTTAAATTGTCTCACTGGCATGATTCAATGATACGAATCCTCAAAGCAGTTTCAACAATAGCAGCATAAGTCAGATGCTTAATCTAACCCAGCTTCATGCTCAGCTATAGCTACTCCTTAGAGGCCGATAATCCATCATGCCAGTGTTTTCTAGTATCTCCTAGGCTGAACACACAAAAGCCATACCAATGGACTTAGCAGGGAATTTCTCCCCATTCCCAACTCCACATCTAACTCTACCAATCTAACACATACCCCAGTCCCTCTTCTGTGCTCCAGCACTTCTTGGCCTTCTTAGGTTAGAGCCTAGGAATGTACACATTTGGGCATTGCTTGGATCAATGTTAGATGCAAACTCTGATATTACATGTTGTGGTTTTCAAGGTATAAGGTACTCAGGAGACAGCTAGTGTATGCCTTCTCTCAGAGCCAGGAACAGGACTCCTCAGACTCATATTTGAATCTCTCAAATGATGAGAAGCTTATTCTGTCAGACAGTCAGCTTCAAAGGACAAGCTGGATGCCACAAGCCACGGGCAGTGAACACAGGAAACTGTCCAGGGTAGGTCTTTCCCCTCGGTAATCAGGCTTTGCTGAAGGCTAAAACTCCTCTTAAGAACCACAGTACTAGGGCTGGGGAGATGGCTCAGAGATTAAGAGCACTTAACGACTCTTTCAGTTCCCAGCATCCACACGGCAGCTCATAACTATCTGCCACTCCAGTTCCAGGGATCCAACACCCTCTTCTGGCCTCCAAGGGTACTGCAAGCACATGGTGCACATATACAGGCAGGCAAAGCACCCATATACATAAAATAAAAATAGATAAATCTAAAACAACAAACAAACAAACAAAACCAGAAAAACCACAACCTGGCACTTATCCTGCCTAGCCTTGCAAAATGAAAAGGAGCTGGAGGCATACCTGGAGAAAATGTATATGGAACATGTGCATGGCCCTGGGGTCAATCCCCAGCACCCACATTTGAATAAATTTATAAATAAACACAAATAAGTATAGAGTATTAAACCATCATCAATGTCTTATTATTCTATGACTAGGGAACAGAGACTGAGTAAAAGATGTATTAAAATTTTTGAAATGATTTTTGCAACTCATTATCATCTGCTTCTTTAAAAATAAAAATTTGCTAAAAGAAGATACAGGGCCAGCAAGATGGCTCAGCGGGTAAAGGTGCTTGGCAGGCAAGTCTGCAGACCTGAGTTCACTCTCCAGAACCTACATCAAGATGTAAGGAGAGCAGATTCCACAAAGTCCTCCTCTGACCTCCACATGTCTCTCTCTCTCTCTCTCTCTCTCTCTCTCTCTCTCTCTCTCTCTCTCTCTCTCTCTCTCTCACACACACACACACACACACACACACACACACACACACACAGATAATATTTTAAAAGTAGTTATAAATATACAGTTAAATAGGAGCCAGGGCCCCTGTTCCAGGGTCTGTAAACTTAGAGGAATACTTTTCACATAGACAGAAGGAGATGTTTTTAAGGATCTTATCTCTAAGAACTACTAAAAGATACAGTAAACTCTACCACTCAAAGGCCCCCAGTATTTCTAGATAAATGGTCTCAAAGTCGTTTGCTATTTGTGATGGTCAATATTGTCAACATGACATGCTCTAGAACGTTCACTGTTGATTGTCAATGTGACAGGCTCTAGAACCATATGAGAGGCAAACATCTGCCATGCCTGTGAGGGATCATCCCGGTTAGGTTAGCCTCTGGGCTCACCTGTGAGGAATTGTCTAGTAGGAAGACCCACCTTAACTGTAGGTGACACCATTCTGTGGGCTGGGGTCCTGGAGGAACAAGCTGGCACCAGCATCCATCTCTCTCTGCTCCCTGTGACCAGCTGCCTTGAGTTCCTGCCTCCATGGTTGACTGTATCCCCAAACTACGTGCCAGTATAAACCTTTCTCCCCTAAGTTGCTATTGTCAGGTATTTTGTAACACTAAGAAATACTAAGAAGAAACTAATACACTACCCAATCATCTGGGGGTCACAGTGTGGTTCCCTGGCCAGCATCGAGGTCATCTGGGAATTCCTACATGCTGGCTTGTTAGTTCCTGCTTTAAACCTACAGAATCCAAGTCTCCAGGCATGAGACCTGTCCATATGTTGGAGGGGAGATTTAAATACATACTTTCAATTTGAAGCATTTCCAAGTGTAAATTTCTAAGTTTCCTGGCAGTTGCATACATCCACATCACTGTGCCATCATCTCTGCCGGACCAGTGTCTCTACAGTCCATCTCCAGAATGTCTTCTCTGTACCCACTTATCTTCAATCCATTTTTAAATCCCTAGGTGACTGTGTGTCCACTCCAGTGTAAGAGACACACATGTAGTTACACAGTGTAGGGTTATTAGTCACATGACATCAACGCTGACTGTATTTGACCCATGGTCTTGTCTTCTCACCTCTCAGTGTACAAACGTCTTGAAAATATAACTCAACTTATATGTGCCAGCCTCCCATGGCCCTCTCAGCCCAGGGCTGCATATCACAGGAGGCAGGATTCTACTTGGATAAGTCCACCAATCTCTAACTGGAGTCTAGGTATCACTCCAGGCTCCAAGGAACCTAGGAAAGGGAGTCTAAAGGAGCCAGGAGTACCAGCCATATGTAAGGTACCTTCTGGAGCATTCTGGATAAACCATCTCCATTCACCCTTATCACAATCCCATGTTGCCTCCATCTCATGGAAGCTGGGTCTCCAAGGAAGCAATAAGTGTGTCTTAGTCTCAGTCTGTTGGGTACAGGGTTCAATTCACATCCCAGCTCTGCCCTTGCTCCCTGCAGGACAGCCTCAGCCTTTCAGGACACCAGTTCCTCACACAGGTCTTTAGAAGCCCAAGCCCAGGCCTGCTTTATCTAAACACTCTAAGCTCCTGTGCTTGTCTTGAATTTTGGCTTGCATTTCTGCTCTCCTCCTGAGAGCCAGTCTTTCAGGACGTCTGTTAATCCTGCTGAGCTTCTTTCATCCCCTCTCTCATCCTTAAGTCTGGGTGTGACCACACTACTGGATGAGCCGCGGGACTCCAGCTCCGCACGGAACTTGTAGGCACAAGCCATTGACAGGTGCTTGTTGAATTAAGGGGCAAGTATATTTGTCTTGGTGATGTGTCATGATTTTTAAAAAGATACCCATTCATTCGGTGGTTGCTTCCTCTTGCCATAAATCTGTAATAATTGAATGACAAGGGTGGAGGAGAAAGGATCCTATTTTCTTCCATTAAGATGAACAGTCAATCAAGGCCTCACTCAAAGAGCCAGACTAAATTTGGCATGAGATGTGGGCTTTCAAAGAGTCTTCTACAGTGCATAAGCCCACTGAAAATATGACAAGACAATGAACTCATCACAAGACTGATGGAAGCCTATAAATAGCGGAGGCCCTAGAGGTTGTCATCCCGGCCTGCGCTATCTTTACGGTCTTATTGATGAGATGGTCCTAACAAACATCTATGGATATGAAATATCACTAAGTTCTCCTAGCACCGAAGTTTGAAGCTAAAAAGGAGTTTTGACATAAATAGGAGAGACCTATGAAGGCAGGAAGCCAAATTATTGAGAGAAAGCTAGTCACCCTGCATTAGTGCCGTCTAAATTTCAGAGTTACAAAATGTTCCATGGTCAAGTTCTTAGGAAAATGAGGCATCTAATCTCCTTAGGTGTTTTGGGCTTTATCTTTGCAATCCAGAGGCCTGTCCACTATGGGTTGGGGTGTGTTAAATGCACTTTGTTCTAAAATGCATCCGAATATGAAATTTTATTTTGTTTTTTAATGTAGGACTTGCCACCACCTGTGGTGGCTTGAACATGAAATACCCCCCGTAGGCTGGAGTGTTACAAACTTGGTCCCCAGGTGGTGACACTATTCTGGAAGGTTATGGAACCTCTACGAAGTCGAACATCACTGGAGGGTGGACCTGGATGTTCCATATCCCACTGTCACTTCCTGTCTGCTCTCTGCTTCCTGTTTGGCCATGACGTACGGTGAGACACCCAGCTGCACCCTCCTGCCACCATGAAGTCACTTGTTGCCAGGCCTCCCTGACACAACAGACTGTATTCCCTCCAATATTAGGACAAAGTCCGACCTTCTGCCCTTACATTGATCGTCGGGCACCGTGCAAGGAAAGTAACTAATGCACCGTCTAGTCCTAAAATGCTGCTAACGAGAGAACAGCCCTTGCTGTTACCAAGTGACTCAAGCAGAAGCCAAGTGTTAGCAAGGAAGATATTCCACAAAAGCAATGGTCTGGTAAATGGCTGCTGTTTCACAGGATGGCAAAAACATTTGGTGCTGGCAGCAAGCGCGTCAGAAGCCAGTCCTGGACACCTACAAGGAGTTCAGATGGGCATTCATGACAAAAGTTGATATCTGAGGGGACATTGGTAGCTGGAGCATCAACTCGAAGTCTCAAAGAATCTGTCCACTAGAAATGATAGTCAGGTACCAAAGATGATCCCATAATAAGGGAGTGATACCAGACGCCTAGTGGTTAGGAGCAGGCACATGCAGAATTCTGAGAATGTGCAGTAGAAAATCCACCTTGTTCAGACTGAAGCCAGGTATGAGCCTAGTACCACAACACCTCCCCTGCCGCGCCAGATGGCGGCTTAAATTTAAATACAAGACTAAGACTTTATTCTGACCCCAAATGTACAGGGACAAGGTGAGTTTCCAGCTTCCCCCTTTAATGCCAACCTTAAAATGTAGGTGCTCTTGGGTGACCAAAACTGACCCTTAGGTTGTATGCTCCAACAGGCTGATGTCTGCCCATGATGCCAAACTGTTATTTTTTTCCCACAGCTGTTCAAGAATTTCTTGGACAACACACAAAAATTAACTCAAAATAGATCACTGATCTAATGTAATAGCTAGCACCGTACAACTTTTAGAAGAATATCTTAAGCATATGTTCACCGTGGACATAGTCCAACATCTTTGAACATTTATTGGGCAGTTAGTCAATGTCAATTACTCTGCTTGGTGCTGGGGAGATGGAGACAAATGAGTAATTGTGAATGCCAAACATCTTAGAGCCTTCCTAATGCTCTTTATGACTTTATTGTTTAAAAAAAATCACTCCAAATCTTGCTGAATTCATGTATATTTCTTTCCAGTACTACTATGTTATCATCCAAGTTTGTGGAATTTGGGACTCATCAATCAATCAGGTAAAGATATAATTTAGTGCATGCCAACTTGTCTTTAACAAGACTGATGGAAAGCTCTTTTAGTTTCCATCTGTGGCTGTGACAAATACCATGACCACAGGAAGTCAGAAGGGCAAAGGGTTTGTTTCTACTGCAGGCCACATCTATCACTGCAGAGAGAGAGAGGACAGGAACTCAAGCAGGGATGTGAAGGAGGATGGGCCTGTTTGTCATCCTACACAGTACTATCTCTGACTAGGGAGTTTACCCACAGTCAAGAAAGTGGAGCAGAAACCATGGAGCAAGGCTTCTTGCTGGTTCATGAATGAGCAGACTCATGCTTAGCTGGTTTTCTTATATCAGCCCAAGACCACTTGCCCAAGGAGTGGTTCTGCCCAGAGTGGGCTGGGCCCAGCCATTATCAATCAAGACAATCCCCGGCAGACACACCCACAGGCTAGTCTATTCTAGACAATTCCTCAATTGAGGCTCTCCTCTCAGATGACTCTAGGCTGTGTCAAATCGGCAGTTAAAGCTAATGAGAACAGAGGGTGCCAAGCCCATGAAAGTGTAGCCTGAAAGCACACATGTCCTTCAGGAGTGCCTCATGAACGACCATCACTTCAGCCAGACGAACATACAGCTGCCAATACAGCTGGGAAATGGATCTAGCTGTGGTCCTGAGTGATAGAATTATACCCAATCAATTCCAGGGAACCGGCAAGCAGGAAGAAAGGGAAAATGGCCTGGCATGTTCCTGTCACAGGCATCTTTCCAACCACTGCTAATGATGAACAAGACCAGTTTAAATGAAATTCTTCTCCCTTATTTTCTCACCGAGAGGTGAGGACAAAGGAAGGAAGGAATTACAAGTAACAGGAACGGATCAATTCACTAATGGACTACACTGGTGACCCAAGGAAATCAGGATACCGGGCTTGGAGAAACAGGAAGTGGGGGGTGGGTGAGCGGACAGGCCATCTGTGGCTGCTCAGGGGTACAACCAGAAGAGAGTGTGACCACATAGCTAAAGGAAGGGCTTTGGGGCTGTGGATATTATCCAACACACAACAGACAGCCCTTAACAATGGTATCCTTCTACAGCCAGATGGTCAAAGCTAAGAGATGTCTGCCACAGGTCCTGGTACCCCAATTATGGCTCTGCTCTGAGATGTGGAGGAACCCCAGAAGTAGAGCAGTTGCAGGCAGAGGGTCTGAGGAAAGGCATGTGCTGAAATTCCCAGGCATTGCATCCAGGTGGGGTGCATTATTTGTGGCACACAGGAAATGTTTCTACTCTGACTTCAACACAGGAAGTGCTCACTCGGCAATACGCTCACTTCTTCCATCCTCCCCTGGCACCCTCTAACCCTTGAGTGTGTTAAAAAGAGCTGAGGACGAACTCCCTAGAAGGCTTGTATTTGAGTCTGTGGGTGAGTCAAAGGGAAGAGATTTCTTTATGTGCTCTCGGGGATTCCTATGACATCATCAGAAAGCATGGAATCTGCTAGCAAAATGCATTGCCTTGACACACTGGCTTGGTACTATGCTGCAATGAAGCAATGATGTGGATCTCTCCAAGTTGTAGATGACAGCCATTGTGACCCTGGCTGACTGTTCTGAAACTCTAAAAAGATTTTTCAGACCCTCATCACCATGTTCATGGAACTCGGGCTCCAAATCTCCCAGTTCCAGAGCCACCCTTCCCAACTTGCCCAGGTGCAAGACAAGCTTCCTAAGATCAGTGTTACTCCAAACCTCAGGGGAGGGTCTCTTGGTTGACTCTAGAAATGCTTCCGTATGTGTGGGTCCACTCGGGCCTGTTTGCGACTCTTCCATATCCCCAGGTCAAGAAGTACGGTTCCACACTTGCACTGTCCAGTGTGATAGCCATTACCACACGCACCCAGTGAGCATGTAAAATGTGGCTAAAATATACACTATATATCAAAGACGAAATACAGGACAAAATGTAAATATCTCAGTGATAGTTTTTATATGATAGGCTGAAATATTTCTCATCTAGTGCACTCAACAGTAAATGCTGTATGTGCTGAACTGTGTTCTGGCTAAGAACATGACTGTACTTGGATGTGAGGGTTGTGAAAAGTGAGACCATTCAGGTGATCACAAGACAATGTGACCTGTGTTCCTGCGTGAAGAGGGAACTTGGACTCAAACACAGACGGCAGATGTGTCTGGACAGACGGAAGGCAATGTGTGGGGACAATGGCCACGGCAAGTCAAGGTGACAGACGCGTGAAGAAAGCAAGCCTGCTGATATACCACTGCCAGGACTTCTAAGTCCAGAACTGTGAGCGAGCAAATGTTACCGAAGTCACCTATGGGGTGCCTTTTGTCAGGGCAAAGGAACACTTGTGTTATCAAGACTGATTTGGTCTACTGAACTTTTACACTGACTACCAAAAAATGTATGATTATGTATACAAACATTGACATTTACACACACACACACACACATACACACACACACACACAATTGTGTTACACAATGCTGCTCTCAGGTTTCCACAGTGGAGGAACCAACAAATCTTTGAAGAATTGCCTGAAACAGTTTGAGTCATTCTCCTTGTTCCTTCCCTTTCCAGGTGGTAAGCTACCCAAGGAGTCGGATGCCCCGGAGCACATTCAACCCCACAATTGCCACTTGGCCAGTCTTTGTTATTAAACAAACACAATCCAAACTGACAAAGCTAAGCAGGGGCGGCAAGGGCACCTACCTGAAGCCACGGCTGAGTGCATTCCCAGCCACTCACTGTTTGCATGCTTACCATGCTGGCCTTAAGCACCACCTCACATCATCCCACACCAGTCCCATGAGGCTGGTATTGGGCCATAGTGCTCTCTCTCTCTATTTACAACCAGTGAGAAGTGTTATTCAGGAAGCATTTCTGTATTCTCTGACCCTAGAATGGTTATGTTCATATGGTCTCAGTCACCAAATTATTTCAGGGGCAGAGAAATTTGTTATAAGAGAGAAAAATTCCCCCCTTTGAAGTCCAATCCATCAGAAAAAGGTGTCCTGTGTCGAATGGCGTAACTCCCCTGCCATAAGCCAGAAAAGACAAATACAGGCAGGAAGGAAATGCTAAGAATGATTAAGTCTGAGGCCCTGGGGGCCAGTGGCTTGCATACTTAAGCCAGACAGTAAGTGTCTCCACAGAGGATTAAAGAGAGTTCATTTTTTTAAAAAAAAAATCTTAAAATGGTTGAAGCCACAGACAAGACAGACCCTCCAGGACCCAGAACTCTGCTCTCCTTGGAGCCCAGAGCACAGGTGACATGAGACAGATGCTTGGGTTCAGCAGTAGCTGTAACCTCAAGTTCTCCAGCTGACATGGGAAACCCAGGACTCACCCAGAGACATGTGGTCAGGGCAGGGCATGCTCTTCCTTAGACAAGCAGTCATGGGAGTATCACACTGCATATGTGATCAGGTCACATTACCTGTCCAAGGCCACAGAGCTAGTTAGGTGCCAGATGGAATTCAAACCCAAGACCTCCTTGCTCACCAGCTGTTTAGCTGTCTGTCTCAGATTCCTAAGCCTAATTCTGACACATGCACTGTGATGTATGTAACTGGGTTCTTTTTGAGGTTAAAAGGGTTACAAAGCTTTTAGCATGGGATAAATGTTAAGTGAAAGACAGCTACTGTGGTTAAGACTCCATTATTGTACTATTTTTAGTGTTGTGTGTGTGCATGCATACTACAGTGTTTATGAGCAGGTCAGGGGACAACCTGCAGGAGTCAGTCCATTCTCTTTCTACTGTGTAGGGTCCAGGAATCAAACTCTGGTTGCCAGTCTTGGCAGCAAGGGCCTTGACATGCAGAGCTATCTCACTCACCCAGTTTAAACACAGAACACTTCACAGATTTAAAATAAAAAAAGCAACTTGTCAACCTTTTCTCACAATCCTCCTGGGGTATAAAAGGACAGACTTCCTTGGACACTCATACATTCACTCCAAGCCTCAGAACGTGAGGGCAGGACCTGTATTTGGAGAAGACCCTTGACGTCCCTGTAGGGAGCTTCTTGGAAGATATGGGTCTTTTCTGCATGGAGGCAGCCCTGGCTTTCTGTGGTGAGCCTTCTGCCACCCAGAAAACTCCATCCTCAAAACAAATCCCTGGGAAGGCTGCTGTCCCAAACCTGATACCTGCCAAGGAGAACAGGACCACCTCCTCAGGCAGGTGGAGAGCACATAGGCGCTAATGTGGCCTCTTGGCTTCCTGGACCCTAAGAAGGCAGAGCTGAGGTGAAGAGAAAGAAACCCGTTGCAGTGTTCTACTTCCTAAGACGGCATCACATTGCTTTCCCTGTCCCTGGGGAGGAAAGACATTCCCAACAGCTGTCCCCCGAATGCTCATCTGTTAAAGGGACTGCTCTGAATCATGCTCTGTAAGTCCTCCACCAACAATAGTGTCCTTCGGGCAGTGACTTAGAAGGAACTGCAGCCCATAACAGCCCTCCCGTAAGTGCTAACCCTCAGCTGGCACACGCCAGCAGGATGCAGTCTATTTGCCGACTAGAAATAGGTGTGGTACCACCACCCAGGTGAGGGACCTTCAACTCTGTGCGTGAGGAGCTCTCATAAGACTGGGAAGCCCTCATTGCTACCTGTGAGGAGGACTCCTGTGACTGGAAACTGTTAATATCACTAGTGGGGAGCACTCCCACCTGTGGGGAGCATCCGCCCAAACTGTTTGATGCTCTCCCTCCTCCGGTGGTAAGCTCTCCCCTAACTGGCAAGCTCTTGTACTTCCTGCAAAGAGGTTCCATACTACCTCCACCCATGAGGACGTCTCTCACGCCACCAGTGACTCATCAGGTGCTCTCTCACCACCGGGATGATGGGAGCAGCATCTGTCCCTCCGGAGGCTCCTTCATTTGGGACACTGAAGTCAACTACCGCTGTCACCTTTTTCTGTCACTCCTAACCTGGGCACCTATTTCTTCTGATTTTGTGCTCATGGCCTGTGGACCCAGAACAACCATCTCATCAAGGAGCCTGCAGTTCCTATCAGCTCTCTTGTGGTGGAATCTGTATCAACAAGGCCCCAGGCACTTTGTGTGCCCATTACCGGTAGTTTGAAGGGCCCTTGTAAACCGGCCCATGAAGATAAGTGAGGCTCCGAGTCTCTGCTTCAGGTAGAAAAGCAGTCGTGGGGAGAGTCTCACTGTCAGGTGCTGCTCTCTTTCCTGGGTAACTTATTACTTGCTTCCTACACTTTGTTTCTTACCATCTGCTTCCAATCGTTTTTTTTAATCCTCTTAATATCGATGAGATGTGTCTCGATCCATTCCAAATACGAAAAAAGGTAGAGAGAAAGATGGGTGATGTAGAGCAAAGGGCCATGGGGCCAGGGTTTTCCAGACCCCTTCAAAGAATTTAGAATTGTGATGAGTCTTCCTTCCTCGGCAGAGGATGCCAATGTTGCCAACGTTGCCAACGTTGCCAATGTTGCCATGAGAATGAAGCAACATACGTGAGACCAGTGGTTGGCAGGAGACTAGCCAGCTCTTGCCATCCCAAGCAGGAGAAGCCTGCAATCCATGTGCTTCACACGAGCTGAATGAGAACGGATTTCTACCACCCCCCCAACCCCCCCACCCCACCCCCACCCCCGCATGAACACCCGGAAGGGGATGCTCTATCTTACAGGCAATTCCGTAACAGGTCTCATGCCATATGCCTTAAAATGTTCCCTCTTTTTTAATTTTTTTCTGTTGTTGTTGTTTGTTTTGTTTCTTGACATAGACCAACCTAGAAATCAAGATCCCTTTACTTTGGTCTGCCTGTGTCCTTGGGATGGTGGCCTGCAACACCACACCATTCGCTATTTGCTAAGGGCCTAGTGATCCCACCCCGTCCTCCACACTGCCACCTTCTGTACAGCTTTGTGGCCCTGAGAAGAGAAAATGTGAGATTCGAGATTACGAAAGTCTTTTAAATAATCAGTTCAGGGCAAATCAACCAAAACCTTGAATATGGCATCTCCCCATTGCATCCGAGGCCCATCTGGATACAAACAGAGGCACTTGTGTGTGAATGGACCCAAAGAACCATACTTTGCTGCATGCTGAAAACTCAGTTTCAATCAGCCCAAGTACAAATAGAAGGTCGCATTCACCTGGCCATGACTGTTTCTGTCCGTTTGGTCCTGAGGCTGGATTTATGTGACTAATGCCCTCAACACCTCCATGTTCTGCGGTGGTATAACCTGTCTCCCCAGTGCCCATCTCACCTTTTTTAACCACCACACTTCAATGCCTGCACTGCCTAACACGGGAGCTAAGGGCCAGCGAGATGGCTCAGCAGATAAAAGCACCTGCTGCTGAGCCTGATGATCTGAGTTCAGTCCCCATAGGAAAGAACAGACTTCCACAGTTTTCCTCTGATCCAGGCACACACGCCTGCAATGCACACTCACACACATGCACATATATACATGAACCATGAGCCACACCATGAGGAAATTTAAATGAATTATAATTAAATAAAAGCACACATATATACATGAACCATGAGCCACACCATGAGGAAATTTAAATGAATTATAATTAAATAAAAGTCAGTTAGTTACCACATTTCCAGGCTAGGTAGTCAGATGTGTGCATATTGGACATTTTCCATCTTCGTGGTGAGTTCTTTGGGCTTTAAAACTGGTAGAGTTTGTAAGACATGCAGCTAAAAGCATTTCACAACCGCCTTTTAAAGATGTTGACGGACAATGAATTTTAAGTCATTGGTGGCTCTTTAAAGGGTCACAGGGTAGACCATCAGATCTTGACAAGACATCAAATCTTGTCAGTGAGGTTGCTTGACCACCCTAACCCTTAGCCTGCACCCCCAGTCTGTAGTCACCTTGATCTAGGTTCTCCCCCACCCCCCAGCCCTCATCACCTCTCTCCCTCCACTGAGACGACAGTCCCCCATAGCAAGAATCATTTTCAGTTGTGTATAAAGCTGAGGCCCACCAGCCTAACACATACTAGGCACAAAATGCTCATTTCCTGAGGGAGTGCACTGTCAATCAAGTAACATCCTCATGCCACAGAGCCAACATCAGCATCACTTTGCCTAGAAGACAGACAATTCATCTTGATGTGCTGTAGTCAGGTCTAACCCTGGCAGCTGTGCGGAATTCCCAGCGTATGGTTCTATGAAATCCAAAGGGATCATGTTTAACTCCCAGAATGCAGTAAGGACACCTGTGGTGATACTTTGTGCTCTAGCAAATAAAGTTTGCCTCTCCAGGTGTGGAGCTAGCCACTAGAGGCCAGGCAGTGGTGGCACACACCTTTAATCCCAGCATTTGGGAGGAGGAAAGAGAAAGTGATAAGGCGGAGCAGAGACAGGAGCTCCGTCCTTTCGATATGAGGATTCGGTAGAGGTAAGAAGACTCTCTAGTGGCCGGCTGCTCTGCTTCTCTGATCTTTCACCTTTTACCCCAATACCTGACTCTGGGTTTTTATTATTAAGACCAATTAGAATTCGTGCTACAGACACCAGCTCTGCAACCCCTTCTAAGGATTCAATTGATTACCTTTCTAAGCCCTTGAGTGCACACCTCAGGTCCAGGGAGCAGAGATAGGTGGCAAGCTACTGATGCTGTGATCACCTCCATCAAATGCTGACAACCCTCTCCTGGGGGAACAGAAACCCAACTGTGGAGAGCCACACTGAAGTCCTAGTAAAAGCATGTCCTGCTGGGTGGCGGTGGCACACGCCTTTAACCCCAGCACTCAGGAGGCAGAGCCAGGAGGATCTCTGTGAGTTCGAGGCCAGCCTAGTCTACAGAGCGAGAGCCAGGACAGGCACCAAAACTATACAGAGAAACCCTGTCTCAAAAAAAACAAAACAAAACAACAACCAC
>CABHPQ010151860.1:21198-40804 GCA_902168405.1 Peromyscus aztecus
CATGTTCTTCCATGATCTCGGGTGTGTGTGCATCTAGATTCATAGGGCACAATCATTGGTGGTTTTGCTACAGAAAACATGCACCCTGAATCTAACACTGTGAAACAGAGCCGAACAGAGGGACCTTCTATAAAATAGTTGACCTGTCCTGTCAGGGAAGATCAAAGCCAAGGAATCATTCCAGCCAAAAGGACGTTACAACCCAATATGACGTTAGGCTCCAGGGCTACCATCCTCTTCAGAGGACATGTGAAGAGCAGGGGAAGTTCAAGCTAGCACTAATGTACTTTTAATTTCCTGATTTCAATAACTGTGTTGTGGTTGCAGAAAGAATGCTCTGGTTCTTAGGGACTGTGACTGATATGTACAGGGGGAGGGGAGCTTTCTGTCTTCAACTTTCCCTCAAGAGGTTGCAGTATGAAAACTGGCACAGCAGGTAAGACAAAGGTTAGTGGACATCAGCCTCAGTAAAGCCCTCACGATGTCTGTCTCATCTCACAGATTCTTCACCTTTTAAGAGTGATATTTCAAAATAAAAATATTTTATATAACACACGTGTGCATGTGTATATATGCTCACGTGGGGGAGGGGACAGAGAAGGAGGAAGAGAGAAGGAGATAGAGAACATGCTCACAGCTATCTGTCAAAGGTTTGGTTTGTTCCAGATTAATTTTAATCCAGTGTTTTCCTGGCTAATTTTTAACCCCTTCTCATATAACCTCAGACCAATCAAATGCTTGCTGAGAAAATGACTCCTCTGTCATTTTCTGAAAGGTCTGAAGCACTTTCCCAAAGTCAGAGAAAAGAGGATATGACCTTGCTGAAGAGATGGCTCAGAGCACTGGCTGTCTTGTAGAGGACCTGAGTTCAGTTCCTAGCACCCACACAGTAGTTCACAATTGTCTGTAAACTCTAGTTCCTGAGGATCCAATGCCCTCTTCTGGCCTCTGGTGGTATGGCATGCACATGGTGCACATAGTACAGGCAGGCAAAACACTCATAAACATCAAATAAAAATAAATTTTTTAAGGCATTGGTGGTTTTATGGGGGACAGTTATAGCTTGTGGGGTGAGAATATATGTGATTGTATATGTATAATAAATTATATTTATGTGTAATTATGAGCTGGTTATTGTTTTCATTTGGAAATTAAGATAAGAAAGAGAAAGTTTTTTTTCTTTTTCAAGCTTGATTGCCTTTACTGGCATTAGAGACCATTTCTTTGTAGTTCTAGTATCTACGGAAGACCAGATGATACATCCAGCCTAGTAGACCGAGCATCTTCTGGGTTCTTGGAATTTCTGTTCATAGCCAGCCATTGTTGGATTAGCCGGGTCACAGCCTATATGTCATTCTAATAATTACACTATAGTATGTAGTGTAATTATTACATATATAGTAATATATAGGTAATTATACATAATTATATATATACATATTTATTTATAGTCCCTTTCCTCTTCTGTTCAGGTGTATCAATGTGTAGAGGCCAACTCTGGTGGTCATTATAATGTCTTCCTCTCTTGTCCCTTCAGGGACATTCTTTAATTATCATAATCTTGAATATGATAACCATTGGTACTTTCTTTTTGGGTGTTATATCACATGATAAAGAAATTGAATAAAATCACAAATACTAGTATGAAAACATTCTTAACAAAGCACAACAGAATTATTCATGCCAACTATAATCCTCCTTTCTGAAATTGTCCACAACCCTTATCTGGTATTTGTAATTACCTTCCTCCTCTATTGGTGGACCAGCTTGTCTCTATCTTAAGATCAGAAACCATCTTTTTACATGGTCAAATGTAGTTTGTTTCTATTTACTGTAACACCTAAGTTTCTGGAATTTGACATGATCCAAATCCTATACCCTGATCTCCACCCTCAGATGGTAAGATGTTCTGCCAAGTTCCTACATCACCAAAATTCCTCTGGAAGTCCCAAGCCTTGGAAATGCTTTGCCTTGAATTTTTTTGGGCTAGGAAAACCCCAGTTCTCCTATGTTATATGCTACTTTCTCAAACCTGGGTTTAGGGAGGAATCCTATTGCAGAAATTAAAGCTTACCTAATTTGACTGAAAAAAAAATAAATAAATGTTTTTTTAAAGGACACAATATTCATAGACTTACTAAAAGTAACCAATTTAACGAGGCAGAAATAAAAATCTGGATTTACATTGTTAGAAAATTTTTTTAAAGTCAATCTGTTTAAGCCCACAAGATTCTGGTTTTCTCATCCCAACAATAAAGTGTCCAGTTAGGTGTCCTTCCTTATAACCATCCACCAAGGACTCAGCCACATGTGATGGAGGGGTAGGCGTGTAGGTCCACATTAGTTAGGTGTCCTTCCTTATAACCATCCACCAAGGACTCAGTCACGTGTGATGGAGGGGTAAGCGCAGAAGTCTACATGCAGCTGGACAAGTCTCACACACTGAGCTCTGCCTGGGAGGAAAGAGACAGAACTCGTTCCTGTCTGGAATTTATGTGGACAGGAGGCTGGCAAGGCAGCCCTTAGAAGCAGTGAGGGCCCAGTGGTAGGCAAAGGGCAACTCCATGGCCCGCTGCTCCTGAGCCGTGAGCTCACTTAGAAAGCCAGAGAATCCATCCAAATGACTTCAGAACGGATGCCTCAGGTAGGTACAGAGACAGGAAAGAATGATGGCGCAGTTTCAGTGACCTTAGTACACTGTCCCCAGTGAAAGTCATTGGTAAGAAAGGGACAGGACCAGCCTCTAGGTCTTATTTGGTCAAGTCACCTGGCAAGAACAAAGTGCCAAAAACATGACTCAGCCACTGCCACTGCACACTCATCAGGCCTGGGTCAAACTCAAGCTGAGAGGAACGCTCCAGGGTCTGGAAGGAGGTGAGAACTTCTCACCAGTCCTTGCTCTCCACCAAACACTCGAGGTTCAGCCATTTATTCTTCTTTAACACAGAGGGTTGCAGGACGGACTCTCAACACTGCACACCACACATGGGATGTGGGGTGAGGAATAAGGTCTCAACACGTTTCAATTAAAAATTTAAAAATGAATGATGATACAGTCTAATAAGTTCAGCCAAAATGCAGACCGCCTCTGAACCAGACGTACAAACATAGCTGTGGTCTGGCAGTTACGTGGACCCTGCGCATTCATATTCTTACCAGTTTTCAAAGCCAAATGAAGCAAGGGTGAGTGACTGATAAACAGCTGTGTGTAAGGCATGACGACAGCCTCACTCGCTAACAAACAGCGTCAGTGGTGGGAGCTTGCAGCAGCCAGCTTGCAAGAGCCCACTGTTCCGTTTCCAAGAACTCCGCAGGTCAGGGCTCAACACACACGTTAGTAAAAGTTAAATTGAATAAACTTACGAGTTAAAACATTAAGGTCACAAATTCTCAAAAGTCAACCTAATTATCACCGTGTTTTACTATGGTTCATGCTCCTGAAGGTGCTCAGAAGTATTGGATATGCTGTATAAAAATGTGCTGTTACACAGTTCTTCCAAACCAGCCTTAGTGGTGTCAAATGGCTGCCTGAAATCCGCCACGGTGAAAATATGACACCAGGAAACTGAGCAGAAGCCTTCAGGCTAGCTGCCCCCACCCCATGTTAAATGCTAGCAGCTACCATTGC
Organism: Peromyscus aztecus; assembly: GCA_902168405.1. Lineage (NCBI taxonomy): Eukaryota > Metazoa > Chordata > Mammalia > Rodentia > Cricetidae > Peromyscus > Peromyscus aztecus. The sequence goes on from CABHPQ010151860.1 coordinate 24,827, forward strand.
TCTAGAAGGCAGAGCCCCCAAAGCAACCGTGTCTGGGCACACATGCTCAGACAGAGCTGCTCCTGGGACTCGACGGAGAAGCCTCTTACTAGTTCTACAGCTACAGGCAACTTTCTCTAACTCTCCTGCACATGACAAGAGGGCACAGAGTTATAAGCAGTCATGTACATAAGCAGTGGTGCCATACTGTGGGGCCCAGTCCTGTTCGTCAGCCAGAAGTTCCGGGCAGTCCCTTGCCTTCTAGGCCTTATTTCCTAAGCACTGTAATGAGGTACTCCTTCACAAGTGGTGAGGAACAACATTTGTCACATCCTAGACGCCCAGTTTGTGCAGGCTGCTCCCGTGACCGTCACTCAAAATGTTGTAGAATTTTTTTTCTAAGAATCATTTCCAGAGGGAGGTTAATGACTAAAGGCTTGATACTAATTTCTGTGTTATCAGGTCTCATGCCCCTCCCCCCAGCACAGTGCTACATACTAAAGAGGCACACTGAGGAACCTGGCTGACTGCCAAATTTTAATTTCTTCCAAAAGAATAAATGTTTGCCAAAATAAAAGGGAATAGCTAGGCATTATGATACATGCACCCAGTAATCCCAGAACTTGAGAGGTGGAAGCAGGAAGATCAAGAGTTCAAGGTCACGCTCAGCTATAAAGCAGATTAGAAGACAGCCTGGGATACATGAGACCTTGACTCAAAAAAGCAAAAAGCCAAAGGCAAAAAAAAAAAAAAAGCAAGAATTTAAAACCTTTTAAAACATGAACAAACAGGGGCTGGAGAGACTGTCAGCAGTTGAGAGCTTGAGATCCTATTGAGTGAAACAAGCCAAACTCACAGAGCAGTTTGTCTTTCCTGTGGCTTGTCCCGGTTCTGTCCACGGACACAAATGGAGACACACCCAGGGAGCGGGGATCTCTGAGGATCTGCCTCATCAGATTGGCCTGTGGGCATGTCTGTGAGGCATTCTGCTTGATGGATGATTGATGTGGGCGGGTCCAGCCCACTGTGGGTGGCACAAGTCCTGGGCAGGTGGGCTGTGGCTGTGTAAGAAAGGCAGCTGAGCAAGCCTCAGGAGCAAGCCAGTAGGCAGCAGTCCTCCACGGCCTCTGCCTCAGTTCCTGCTCCGAATTCACCACCTGCCCTCCCTGCCCCCAGTGGGGACTGACACCTGTAAGCCAAGTAAACCTTTTCCTTCCCAAGTTGCTTTGGGTCAATATTTTGTCACAGCCACAGAAAGCAAACTAGAGCCCTGGAAGATGGACAGAACTGGAGGCCAATCATTGCACTAAGTGAAATAAGCCAATGTCACAAAGCCAAGTGTCATGTGTTCTCATGTGGAACCTTAGAGAATGCACCAGGACCCTAACAGAATGGACATATTGTGGACATGGAGGTGGAAGAGGGGGAGGAGATAAGACAGAATCACAGTGGGAAAATTCAAAGCACACTGAATGCAAATGCCATAATGATAACTCTGTGCAATTAGTATGTGCTAATTAAAAATGAACTGTTTGGTCAAAATACAATTTATGTAAGCTAGCATTGAGTTTCAGTCTACATGCCAATGAACTCACACAACCACCCCACAGCCATGACCTAAAATATGTCCCTCACCCAGAAGTCTCATTTGTCTTTGGTGCTAGTAGCTGCCACCTCTCTCCAAACCCTCAGCCTCCAGAAAACCCTAATCCACCTTCTGGTTCATTAAGTGGTCTTTTCTAGAATGTTATACAAATGAGATCAGACAGTAGGTAGCCTACTGCATCTGGCATCTTCCCATAATGCTTCAGGAAGTCATCCTGCTTCTGTGTTATCAGCAGTTTATTCTTCGTTACTACCAAGTAGCGAGCGTTCCATCATACTGGCAGATTTACCAAACTTAAAGGAGTGGGCGAGCTTTATCATGGTGCACATACAGCTGTTACCTTCCAGGAGGCACCACAGCTTTCTAGATTTATTAGCAAGCATTTGCAAGACATGCTAAGAAGCTGAAAACAGCATCGCTCTATGGAGGAAAGGGGCTAAGAGGGGAACCTTTCCTTGTGTACTTTTTAGAATTGTTTTCAAAAACTATGTTTTTCTAACCCCCCTATGTTTAAGGTCTGCCAAACCCTACAGCTTTAAATATTTTTTAGCTGTCTTTTTGCATTATCAAGATGGCTAGATGTAAGCTATTATTTCTCCAGATAAGGAAGGGACCTGCGCTGTTTTATTTCTCACATAAGAGTTCTTCACTGCTGCGGAACAATCTTTTTCTACACTATGAATATATATATATTACTCTCATTGGTTAATAAAAAGCTGACAGGTCAGTAGTTGGGCAGGAAGTTAGGCTGAAAAGCCAAACTGAGAACGATGGGAAGGAGGGCGGAGTCAGCCAGCTGCCCAGGAAGCAAGACATGCTAGAGGATAGGTAAAGCCATGAGCCACGTGGCAATACATGGATTAATAGAAATGGGTTCATTTAAATGTAAGAGTTAGCTAATAACAAGCCTGAACTATCGGCCAAGCATTTGTAATTAATATAAGCCTCTGAGTGATTTATTTGGGACTGGGTGGTCGTGACAGGAAATGTCCAATTATGCAACTTAATCTCTTTTCCTTAACTATTTTCTTCTTAAACAAGCATGTGTGAGTGTGTCTATGAGCATCTGTGGGTGTGGGACTCACAAACCTGAAAACTATAGCTCCATGGCTACTCTGCAGACTCCAGCACATGACTGAGAAGAAGGCTCACAGGTGCTTTGTGGGATGTAAGAATGGGAGCAGACTCAGACACTGGGACAGAACCCAGGCATGATCTCAGCCCAGGATTGGCACTGCCTAGTACGAGGCCCCACCAGGCCAGGAGGGTACCTTTCCTACAAGTAAGAGCCACAGAAACTTGATTCAAGTCCCCTTGCAAGCCCCTCCATGAAATGTTTTAGTGCCATTTCAAAGAGAGCTGTGACTTCTCAGAATGACCAAAGCGCTTAGTTGTTCTTGAGGGGTTTTTAACATTAATCACAATTATAGGCTCCTAGACAGATGTGTGCTTCAGTTCTGTTCAACAAAAGTTTTATTTTTTATTTGTGTATGTGTGTGTGCGTGTGTGTGTGTGTGTGTGTGTGTGTAGTGTAAGAGAGGCATGCATACACACACACACACACACACACACACACACACACGTGAACATAGCATGTGCATGCCAAGGCTTAAGTGTGAGAAGACAACTCTCAGAAGTCAGGTGTCTCCCTTCACCATGTAGACCCCAGGGATCAAACTCAGACCTTTACCTGCTGAGCCATCTCGCCAGCCTTCCAGGTCTACCAAGGGCTCCTAAAGGTCATTACTGTATTTGAACATAGTTGCCATGGTTTCTTGGTTCCTGGAGGCTATTCATTGGCCTGTGCTACACTTCAGCTAATTTGAGGTTCAGGACATGCTTCTGGGGTACTGTCCAGGATTTGAGGGTGAGCAGTCACCTGTGGTCTGGGTGAACACACCTATCAGAGAAGGAGAGTCCCAAGCTCTCCTGCCCACCTCCTCCTAACACCATTTGCTGGTTCCTCAGAGACGTGAGCTCCATTCTGTATCAGCTCACTGTGACCCCAAGTTCCAGCTAGCCCAACTAGTGCTAGATGCTTATCCTGAGCCTACCATCCCAAAGCAGGAGTTGGGTAGCTTAGAACCATCTACAGAAGAAGGCAGGAACCCAAGGAAGGCTCCTTAGGACCGTGACTGGGGCTGGCCTGTGAATAGACAGCCTCCTCAGGAACAGTCACATCTTCAGCAGATGAGGTGGGTAGAGGCATGTCAATCAGAGTGTGACCAAGGCTTCCAAGTGGGCTAATGCTGGTTCTGTCAATGATATTCAGGCATGGCTCTATAATAGGACCATCATATTTAAAAAATTATCTCCCAGTCAACTCTATTCATCTTTCTGGTGGTATTAGGGTGAAAACAGCATTATGGCATCCTAATGTTTTCAATTCTCTTGGGGTCTAGTAATTTCCCTTTTTAACACACAGGGTAGACAGGCGCCTCCACAGAGACTGGGAAACAATGAAAATGGCCAGAATTCAACAACACTGTTTTGACTTCAGTGAGTTTTGTTTTCACAGTTGCTTTGTGTGTTAGGCATGTAATAATTGGTTTTCTGTTCACAGAAGGGTACAACCCTCTTCACTTACAAAAGAGCTGAAAGTCATCTAGTTTAAAGAGAAATTATGAAACCAAAGAGTTAGGGGGTGCAACCTTAAGACAGAGAATGCAAAAGCACGGAGGTGCACAGCTCTATACAGACACAAGAACTGGACCTAAAATAATCGAAGAGCAAGAGACATGAGCCCAAGGACAAGGTAGAAGAGCATGGGAGGCAGGTTCTACAGGAAAGAGGGACCGGACAGCTCATCAAAGAGTCAGATCATTTGCAGTGTGCAAGTAGATGAAACTAAGAAGGTAAACTGAGGCTGAGCAGCTGAGAGCCCTGAAGCCAAGCGGAAGTGCTCTGGATTTTACCTGTGACCATGGGGTCTAACTAGAGATCTCCAGACCTCTAGTTAGACAGTAGAGGGGGTCCTACCTCCAAAGCTGGACTGGAAAGATAAGTGGGGTACATGGCATCTGGGGAGCAGTCACAGAAGCACCTGGAACAGCTTCAGCACTGCCCCAAGAGGAAGAAGTAACTTACCACAAAACTGGAACCTCCCTGGGGTCCCTTCAAGAACAGATCAGGGTACCACACAGCTAGCTCAGGAGGCAGGTATTGGTCCAAGCTGATCTCCACAGTGGAGAACATCACCATATATGGAGTGAAAAGTTAGGGGGAGAAAGAGGAAAAGAAAACAAGAGAGTACTGAACAGGCTTCAGGACAGAAAGAAAAAAATGCCTAAAGCAAACACGGGTGGCCCCAGTGCCGGCCTGTCTGCTGGCCGTATGGTGTGTGATAAGATGGCGCTTTTGCATTTATCATCCATGACTTGTCTGCAGAGCTGAGAGCCGGGCCATGCAATAGAGACCTGTCATGGTCCTTCAGCCCCAACTCATAGATCCCAGTCTACACTCCCAGGCCCCGTTCCTGCTGCCTCTCTCAGCCCCCACATAAGGCACAGCCTCCACAGCTCCTAGGCCAGCTGCGCCACGATGAGGACAGCCAGCTAGCTCACTAACGTTTCCCCTCGTGCTCATGTACTCGGCCATTCACCCAGGTCTGCTGTTAGGGCCCAGATGGTATCTGTAGGATAAAGCTTCCCTCGGGGCTAGTGAGTACTCATGACTTTGAGCATCTCTTAACAACCGAGTTGGCTCTTGTACCACAAAGACCCTGGAATTCTGTCTCTCCTCTGGTATATACCACCACTTCATCTGGCTGCATGAGAACAGGCAAGCAGTACCTATAAGGTAAAATCCATTAAAGCCAGTCTGCTTTCTCTTCCTGAACCAGCCAAACAACCACACTCTGGAGCTCCGCCGCCGTCTGCAAACTGTTCTAACCACATCTCAGTTTCTGCTCTGGTCAGCTAGGTTTTAATTGAGAAGCCCTTGAAGTCCCACATGGGGCCCACTAGAGCTAGACATGCCAAGGGGATGCCAAGCTAAAAGTGAATTTCAGGTAAGCGGCATGGTGGTTCAAGCCTGTGATCCCGGTCCTGGGGAGGCTGAGCTGGGAGGACTGAGTCTGAGGCAAGCCCGGGAGATATGTGATGAGTTTCAACCCAGCATGGGCAACAGCGTAAGACTATCTCAAAAACAAACTAATATTTGTGTATGTGTCTGTATCAACTACTCTACGTCTCGCTATGACTGAACACCTGGCAAGCAGTCCTAAAGGAAGAAGCACTTATTGTGGGTCACAGTTTAAGGGGACAGTCCACCATGCTGGGGAAGTCCTGACGGCAGGGGCTTGAGGCAGGGGGTCACCTGCATCCAGTCAGGAAGTGATGAATGTTAGCGTTCCACTCACGTCCACCTTTATATGGAGTGCAGGGCCCCCGCCTAGAGAATGATGTTGTCTAATTTTAGGGTGGGTCTTCCCACTTTAATTTACCTAATCTAGGTTATCCCTCACAGGTCTGCCTGGAGATCTGCCATGCAGGTGATTCTGGAGCCTGTTGAGTCTGTCAGCAGCAGTACAGGAACAACCACAGCATCCCGTGCAGTATTGGGTGATGCCAAGTCTCCCCTTATCCACAGGGACATGTTCCAAGACATTCTGCGGCTATATGAAACTGCAAATCACATCAAACATATATTTCCCCTATAAATACATACCTATGATCAAGTTCATAAATTAGGCAAAGAAACAACCATTAAAAAACAGAACTGCAATATCCTGTAGTAAAATTTATTTAACATTTATTAATTTTAGATTTTTTTCCATATAACACTATTGGACCTCAGTGATCTATTGTGACTGATACCCCAGAAAGAGAAGTCACTAAGAAAGGGGGAGATTGTATATATACTAAAAAACAGTTTATCTAAGCTCCAAATTTGATAGGAAATCTTATGTTTCTATGCTATATCTGCTAAGTATATGTAACAGAAGAGGTTTAGATCAACCTCTGGGGCAACCTTCCCCAGAGGCCACCACAGGAACAGCTCTGCCATAGCCTTCCCCAGAGGCCACCACAGGAACAGCTCTGCCATAGCCTTCCTCAGAGGCCACCACAGGAACAGCTCCTCCCCAGCCCGCACTTTGCTATTGCTGTTCCCGGGATGTACTTCACCACGGCCTGCAGCAGGTTCTCTGTGGCCCTGTCTTTCAAGACTTCTAGTTGTTATGAACCATTTGCTATGACTTTTTCAGCCAAAGCAAGCAGTTGCAAAGAGCCTCAGAGGAAAGATTTGTGGAGCAGACTTAGCACCAGGAAGGCCAGATGCCCCACGCCCTAGCAAGTGTCAAACAGAACCATTTGATACATCTTAAGGTTTGCACATGAGCCTCTCCTGAGCAGCCCACACCCTCAAGGACACTTGGAAACCAAAGGAATCCAAGATCAAGAAGGGCAGGGCAGGCTTAACAAGAGCATGGGTGGCTTGCTAAGTGGCCAGCAGCCCGAGTCAAGGGCAGCTGGCCTGGGCAGGCCCCGACATGAGTCTGGCAGAAAGCAGAGCCCAGCCCACCGCAAAGCACCTCAGGGTCTGAACGCAGAGGCTCCAGGCCAGACCATGTGCCACAGACATGGAGGTAATTCTCTACACACGGCCTAAAGCAGCTGTTCTAACTGACTGTGACCCCAACGAGACAACACTGGAGGGACACTTCAGTTTACAGAGTCCATCTGCTAGAAATCTACAGTTACTAACACTAGATAAATCTATACAAAACTGGCATTATGCAAGTCAAAAATGTTAGAATGTTGGAAACTATGTATGGCCCAGCCAACCAAAGAATAATAATCCTGAGTGCCTTTCTCAGACTCCATGCAAAGTTTTGATATTCACTGTGCAATGCTTATCTTTTGTTTTGCTTTGAGATAGGGTCTGACCATATGAGCCCAGACTAGGCTGAAACTCTCTAGGTAGCCCAGGCAGAATTTGAACTCATGATCCTTCTGCCTCTCCCTCCCAAGTACTGAGATTGCAGCATTGTGCCATGCAGCTCCGGGCAATGTTGGATGCTAATGACTGCTTTCAAGGTGAGCGTTTTAGAGGCAGAGACTCACACATATAGTGCTCACACAGTTACGTCCACACCAGGTCTGGGTGATTCTCCCACACCCACAGGCATTACACCGACTGCTCAAGCCAGATCTTGGGTCTGTCCACCTCCTCTGCTCTCTGGCTCTACAGCAGTGACCCCAGCCAGGACTCCCACCCTGTGCAGCAGCCACTCCATCATTAATCAAAGCCTGGCTTCCTGAATGTCAGCAAAATATATTTAGCAAATAATTTCAAGAGGAGAAAAATGTTCGGAAGTTTATTTGAAGGAAGGAAAGAGACCCCTAAACTGCACGTCTAAAATAAATAGAAAGTAATCAACAAGAGAATTGTGCCCAAGCAGTTTTAAAATGCACTAACCCTGACTGTGGGTTACTATGTCACGCAGTGGACCACTGAGAAAGGCATCAGGAATGACATCACCTGAGACTCAGAGCATGGCTACTGGCGCTTTCCTCTCAATGACCGCTAAGCTGCAGGCAGAGGATGAAAATGTCCCAAGAGAACGAGGCACAGTCAGAGACTGGTCTCCCTGCATCCTCCACCCTTCTCAGAGGTTGAGGACAGCACACTAAGGAAGAGAGGACCCGTGAGACAATTCAGTGGGGCAAGCACTTCCCTGTAAACCCGACAACCTGAGTTCAATCCTCAGAACCACCTAAAGGTGGGGAATAGAACGGACTGCACAGAGTTGTTCTTCGACCACCACACACGCACCACGGCAGGCGTGCACCCTTCAACGACACAACCGTGTTTAAAAAAAATTAAAGATAAACAAGATGGCTTCAGCCTTTAACTTTAAAAGAAGAAATGCATATTGTGAACTAGAACTGTGAAAGACGAAGCTACATGATGAAACAGAAGTAGCTCATGCTAGGTCCAAATGGCCATCAATCGGTAGAGATCAGATTCAAAGGATTTAAAAGAGGAGGGGACTGACCTTGACGTGGGCCATGTAGTGATGACATGTCTCCTCCATGTGGGTCAGCTGCAGCTTCTCTGATACCTGGCCGGCAGTCTCTCCCAGCAACACAAAATAGACTCTGGGCAGCTGGCCCTTCTCCTTCTGGGCCACATCAGCCGTCAGATTGTAGCTCAGATCTGACAGGAAATGAAGGGTCAAAGACATCAGCAAAGACGGACACCCAGCGGTGAGACCACCCAGCCCCACAGTTCTGTGGAGATCCCGCGCAACCAGGATGGCCTGTCTTCCCAGGGATCCCATGCACATCAGCCCTATGGTTCCTCCTTGTTTAGACCTCACACCTTTGTGAGGTACCAGCAGAACCACCGATACACATGCATGTCAATGATTACTTTTACCACACATAGGGAGGTCCGATAGGTAAGCATCCCTGTCGAATGTAACTAGAAGCTGCTGACTTCATGAAAGTGACTTCTATTGAACCATATGACGTGACAAGGATGTGCTGCAATAACTCAGTATCTCTCACAAATGCCAAGCCTTGCTCTCAGCCATGACATCTTTCCAGCTGTGTGTCACCCATGGTGGAATGACAAGGCTGCACACCAAGCACTGTCACCGTGAGGTGTCAGTCACCACAGGCACAAAAAAGAGTCCACTTTCATAGAGCTCCACACTTGGAAACTGAGGCACAGGCTGCGGTTGGTTCTACTCTCACGATGCCTGTCCTTCCGTCAAGGCTTTGGCCATGGTGGCTCCTACATGGAGCTTTCCTCCTAAAAACTCAGCCCTATACCTGAGAAGGCAGTGCCAGACAGTATAGAACAGAAAAAGGAGAGAAGGATGCTATGATGACAAATGCATGCTGGGTAAACCCAATAGACCTTGCCTCCGTCACTCTGGAGCCTGTAAGTAAACAGACAGCTGTGCATTTTATCCAGTAAGATGAACTTCAGCAGACCTACAGCACTGTTCTCTGTACCAGGGGCCAGTCTCTCCGTGAGCCATTTTATTCCTTTACTCTTTTGTGTGTTCTGAGGTTATTGTGGTTTTTAAAGATTTTATTTTTATTATTATGAGTATGTGTGTATGTGATTGCACGCTACATGAGAGCAGGTGCCCAAAGAGGCTAGAAGGAAGTGTTGGATCCCCTGGAACTGGAGGTACAGGCAACTTGGCTGCTGGGAATCAAACTTGGGTCCTTTAGAGAGCTCAACTACTAAGACATATATCTAGCTCCAGGAAGTATGGTTTTTATGGCAGAGAAACAATAATCTCTCCCCTAAAATGACCAGAAGAAATAACTGACCATTGGGAAGGCAGATGAGCCATCCCAAGCCATACAACCATCTGTCAAAAGCTTGGGCCATTCACTGAAGCCAGTGCCTTGCCAGTGTTTAAGTATGGTGAAGCCAGCTCACAGGAATAGCCATATCCTTAAATAACATCAAAGGACCCGCCACCAAGGGAAGTCGGAACAGGGAAGAAGGAAGGTAACTTGACAGGCCATCTGTGGCTGCACATAGCATATTTTTGCTGTATCTAATGGCTCCCCTAGGTTCCTGCCATATCATGGCTCCCATTATGCCCAGATGGCAGATTCCTGGCCAGTGAAGGCTGTGATACCCTACCTTGCTTATTCTAACAAGCAGCTGATTTCTGAGGCAAAGCTCGGTCACTAGGAGGGACCAGGGACATGGATCATCAGAGGAGATGTTTCTACTATTAAGAAAAGAACAGCTAGGGGAAATGCTTCAGTAGAGAAAACACGGGGCACAAGAAAGCGTTACAAGTGGAGTGTGTGCATAGACTGCCAAGGCCTTGAAGACATCCCATAGGTCAGCTCATGTCCTAATCCTTTAGGACAAAGGACCTGAGCCTCCAAAAGGGAAAATACTTGCTCCAGTCCAAGAACCATCTACCATACAGCAGAATCCAGAACTCTCCAGATCTAATCTGTACCACTGTCTTCCATGCTCCTACTAGTATGGCCCATTAAGCAGCACTTAAAGAATTCACCTGCTTTTCTAATCCACAGTCCTGAAGTCCATATTCCTTCAAACAAATGCATGGTCAGGCCTATCACAGCAATACCCTACTCCTGGTACCAACTTCTGACTTAGGGTTTTTATTGCTGTGAAGAGACACCATGACCACAGAATCTCTTATAAAGGAAAACATCTAACTGGGGTGGTGGCTTACAGTTTCAGAGGTTCAATCCACTACCATCATGGCAGGGAGCATGGAGGCATGCAGGCAGACATGGTGCTGGAGCTAAGAGTCTTACATCTTGTAGGCAACATCTTGTAGGGAACTGGAAGTTGACTGAGACACTGGGTGGTATCCTGAGCATAGGAAACCTCAAAGCCCTCCCCCATAGTGACACACTTCCTCCAAAAAGACCACACCTAATCCAACAAAGCCACATACTCCCTATGAGCTTATGGGGTCCAATTACATTCAAACTACCACACCTGTCCTGAAACCTGTTACTCTCAGAATGCAGAAATGGCAGAACCAAGCACAGACAAATGTCCAGAGCTGAACCCTAAGCCAATCTTTTTACTCCAGGCAGCAACAACCCAACAGTACAAGTGGTTATGTTTAAATGAAGCAAGCTTCAAAATGCTATTTAGCAAGACTACGTCTGGAGATGCCCACTGCTGGAGGACAAGTCAGAAGCCATGGCTGGATAAACCAAGGTGGGGATGGCAGCTTCAGTCTCAACAGCCCTGTCCAGCCATCCTCCCAGGTGACAAATGAGGGCTGTCCTTGTCCCTCAGGGAAGGGGAAATGGAAGGGACAACAGACCCCAGCAACGCAGCCAGATGAGCTTAGCGAGAATGAGCATGAACACAGGAAGACAGAGTGGATGGTATGGACTCCAACTCACAGCCTCTTGGCCTTCTCCAAGTCTCTCTGCCTCCACTAAGGGCTTCCCCCCATTCACGGCAGGAGTCAGGTCTCTGAGCAGCATGCAGCAGACGGGACACCAGTCTCCTTGCACTTAGGTCACCTCACGCTGAGGCAGGTCCCACACTGACTCCCCAGATTCCCCAGCAGGACTGAGTCTGATGGACCCCCAGAACACGCTTAGTCATATACCCTCTGTGTGGTTTGCTAGAATGGCTAATTTATATGTCAACTTGGTGGGGCCATGGTACCCAGATATTTAGTCAAGCTCTAAACTACACACTGCTGTGAAGGTCTTCTAAAAATGAGATTCACAGTTAAATCATTAGACTTTGGATGAAGCAAATCAAACTCTATAATGTGGGTGGGCTGCATTAGTTGAAGGTTTTGAGAAAATAACATATCTATCTATATCTATATCTATATCTATATCTATATCTATATCTATATATATATATATATATATATATATATATATATATATCTTGCCATCTCCCAATAAGGAGTCCTGTGTCTAGCCTACCCACAGACCTAAACTGCAGCTTCAGGTCAGCTCTGTGTCTCCACAGCCTCACGAGCCAATCCCTTAAAACCCATCCACTAACCCATACCCCCCCCACACACACACTCCTATCTCTCTATTTTCAACTTTCCAGTTCTGTTCCTCCAGAGAATCCTGCCTATGCCAGTATTCCGCCCCACTTACAGGCTGGTACCAATGCTAAGGTGTGCCCTGAGACCCCTGACTTGGGAATATATTTGGGTTGGGGGAGATCTTAACACAGGGCAAGCTGAGAAAGGGGGTGATTTCAGCCTTCTATGCATGCCCAGAACTATGTTGAGTCCTTTGTAGGCAAAGCACTCGCCTTCTGCTCAAAGCACCACAGTGGTCAGCAGCGAGGCTTCTCCAGACTTATGGGAGGGGAGTGTCGGGGGCCGTTCTCGGGTTCCTCGTGGCTTTACCCAGCAGATCCACATAGAGGATGATTAGGACCACGGGCCTGAGTGCAGGTGTCTGAGATGGTCTGCACTTGGCTGTGCTGGGGAAGGAGGTCATTTGCTCCACCCCTTGGTGTCTCTATAAAAACCCTGGGGCAGAGACAGTCGGGGCCCGTTGGAAAAGGTTCCAGGCCCTCTCGAGGCTATCCTTTATTTTCTATCTGTTTATCTCCGCGATATTCTCCGCAATAAATCCTTCTATCTAATATTTCCTGCTGCTCACACTCAAGAAAACTCTGGGAAGCTGTGGGGGTGGTGGGTAAACGCCCCACAGAATGGCGCCTGAACAGGGACTAAAGAAAAAAGAAAAAAAGGGGGGACTAAAGAAAAAAAGGGGGGACTAAACAAAAAAAGGGGGGGACTGAAGAAAAAAAGGGAAAAAGGAAAAGGAGGGACTAAAGCCAAAAAAGGGGGACTAAGACAAATGAACAGGGACTAAAGACAAAGTAATAGGGACTAAAGATAAAGGAAAATAATAGTTTTATTACAGAGTTTTTGGCGAAAGTGTGGGTCAGCCCTGCCAGTGGAAAGGCATGCCGGTGTTATGGAAAATATATATGTTATATATATATTGAGGGGCAGGGGTTTTATCCTCGAGATAAAAGGAAGCGGACTGGAAGGATGTCCGATGCTGCAGCGTAATTCTCTTCTGTCAAAATTTTCTATCTTTTATCCCTTTCTCAATTTCTATCTGAAAAGTATAAGGCATAGGGTAATATAATGTAGGAAAAACTTAGAAGTGTAAGATTGGGTAGAAAAAGTTTAAGATAAGTAAGGCAACTAGACAGGAAAACTCTCCAATTTTCTAACTTTGGGGGCTTTGAATGCAAACTGGGAAAAAAAAATCTTTGGACTTTACGGGTAGTAAAAAAGCTCTTCTCTGAGCTAATGGGGAAGAAAAAAGTTTCCTATGGAAGCTTTTGACCTGGGGACAGCTGAAATGCTAAGTCCAAGCGGCAGGAGAAAGTGATTTCTCCCTGAGGCAATAATGCGGGTGTAAAAAGCCAAAAAGTTTAAAGTTGGGAAGTTTTGGGAAAAGTTGGTCTTTCTCCTGGGGAAAAAAATCTTTCTCTTAAACTATAAAGCTTTTCTTGGAAAATTTGGGGGGAAAAATATCTCTAAAAAGCTTTACTTTCTCAAAAGCTCTCAAAACTAAAGCCTCTAACTTTCTCAGAAGGACAAATTAGAATCACCCGAAGATATTAGTATGGGAATCACCGGTGATTAGCTCTAAGGGAAAACAACAAACCTCTTAAGACAGCAAAAAACTTCTCTAAGTTCTTTCAAGCTTTAACAATCCTCCCTGCAATGCAGGAGGCAGGGACAAGTTTCTAAAAATCTCTTCTAAACTGTCTCGTGAAGCTAGTAAAAGACAGTGGGTCAGAGTACCCTGAGGGAAACACTTGGGAGAGTGTAGGTAAAAGAGCTACAGAGAGCCCAAAAAGGCAGGAAACTTTGCCTGAGAAAAGCAAAAAAGCCAAGCTTTTCAGTTACAGCAGAGCTGAGGCATCAAGGGTTTTGTTTCTCAGTGAGCATTTCAGAATAAAAGGTGCTCCTAATTGTCCTAATGCAAAGATCCCCTGAAGCAATGCAAACTCTGTTAGCATTGTATCCTCTCTTAGCAAAAACCCAGAGGCGAACTGGCCAGCGCCTCTGAGTTGGAGTACATTTTGGGGATACTAGGGTTCCTGCAATGGTAAACTTCCTGGAGCACAGAGCTGAGGCAGGAAGGTGCAGGACCCAGGGGAAGATTGCTAATGAACAAACAAAGCTAAAGCCAGTGGGAACAGCACAGTTGCCTGCTTTCCTACGAGTCCCAGGTTTATAGGTCCACAGCTGCAAAAAAATCTGAGAAAAAGCTTTCCTATTAGAGAAAGGACCTTTCTGGGAAAACAGTAAAGCTGACCTGTGTCTGAAGCACTTGTGCTGCTGAGTCAGACCGCTGTCTGGGGAAAGAGCCCAGCCAGGGCAGAACAGAACTATCCAGGAGTAAAGCTTTCTTTTCCATCAGAGAAAGCACCTCTTTGAGAAAAGCTTTGTTTAAACTGACTCCCAGTGAGAGGGAGTGTAGCCCTGAGGGGTGATTGCCTCTGGCATAAGCTCTGTCCTTGTTGACCCAGACAAACAAGCAACCCACTGGGGGACTGGACCAGGTGAAGGCCTGATAAGGCAAAACACCTGTCCGAATGGGAGTTTAGATATGGCAAAAACCTCCCTTGCTAAGCTTGACTTATGAACACAAACCTCAGACCCCGAAAAACAGAAACAGACTAAAGCCCCTACCCTCAGAAGCAAAAAAGCTGTCACTGTGGCATTGGGAAATGTTTCTGGGGTAGAGGGGATAAATTAAGACCAAACTGGGAACTGTCTGGGAGAAAGATTCTGAAGAAACAGAAAGGACAGATTCCTCCCCAGAAAATGCATGACCTGTGAAAGCTGCTAAGAGTTTGAGGCAGATTCAGGGGGAAAAAAAAAAAAAGCCCCTTCCTCCAAAGGCAGCTAGCAGAGGTACAGAGCCGCAGACAGATACCTGAAGCTCTACATCTGGGGGGAAAGGAACAAGCAAAATGAGAATAAGATCAGTGGGAGAAAATCTCTCTGAAAGAGCTATGGAAAAGCTGTTGTAAATGCTTCTGTTTTTCACTGACTGGCTAAGGCAAGCACAAGCCCCGAGGAAAGTTGCTATCAGAAATTGCCCACCTCAATGCCGGCTAACGAGGCAGGTGCAGTTCTGATTTGGGGGGGGGCCAGTGTCAAATGAAGGAGAGACACCTGTTAAAGCCAGCTGAGGAAAGAATAGAATTCTCCCAATGTGCCATAGCTGAAAATGTAAAATGCTTGTTCAAATCTCCCGTTGCAAAAGCAAAAAACTTTGTTCAAACCTCCCGGGCAAGAATTTGTAAGCAAGTCTGGTAAAAGAGAACCAGTTGACTCTCTCAGACCCAAAAAGAACTATGGGAAATGACTGATATAAGGGAAATGATATAAGGGAGTGATAAAAGGGACTGATATAAGGGAAATGCATTCTGGGAAAGGTAGTTTTTCCGCTAAAGATGGCAACATTGCCCTGAAACACTTTTGTCAGCTCGAAAATACGTTCATGGTAAACTTAAAATACAGCTTTTAAAAGAATAAGGAGGAAAATCATAAGAGATTAAGTGTCAGTTCCAATAAAAAATTGAAAGGATATGGAACTAGGTGCTTCATGGTTTGGAGCTCCGTTGGTGAAATGCCTTATTTACCCTAATAGCTGTGCAAAGTTTTTACGGTAGTTGGGTGACAAAAAGCTACCTATAAGAGCAAACAAGCCACTTTAAAATCCTTAAGAAAGCAGTTTATACACTGAACGTTGTCTTAGATATGAAGAAACTTATGTGAAATTAAAAATTCTTTGCCTTGAACAAACTGCCTGCAATGAGTAATTCCTTTGCAAATCTAATAAGGATACAAGGAAATAGGCATTCAAAAAAGAAATGACTGCTTTATAGATGGGAAA
>CABHPQ010151861.1:0-20039 GCA_902168405.1 Peromyscus aztecus
TAGAGTTTAGCCAGGTGGTGGTGACGCACACCTTTAATCCCAGCACTCAGGAGGCAGAGCCGGCAGATCTCTGTGAGTTTGAGGCCAGCCTAGGCTACAGAGTGAGTTCCAGGAAAGGCGCAAAACTACACAGAGAAACCCTGTCTTGAAAAACAAAAAACAAAAAACAAAACAAAAAAAAGTTATAGAGTTTAAATTCCAAAGAAGACAGCAGCATTTATGACATTGGGTTTTCATTACTAATGTCATAGACATGGCCTGGCTCTTACACATGCAAGGACTAGCTTGACTAATCCCTCAGAACCTAGTTCTCTCTCCTTACATTTTGTACCGTGTGCATTTGAAGCCAGTTCTGTGTTGGAGGCAGGTGAGTTGTGTGTAGCAATGTAGCCATTGTACAGGAGCCAGGGTCTGCCAGCCCCTGGGGCAAAGGCTTGACAGGGGATTGATTTCATCCACGCTCAGACATGGTGGCTTTTTGCTTGATACAAGTTTACTCTCCAAGAGTGATGGCGTGGAACTGCAGTCAGCAGTCACCCACTGCGGAGTTGGTTGCTCCTTCTGAAATTGAAATAAATTGGCCAAGGGAATGTGCAGAACAGCAGTTGGCGAATTTAACACAGTGCACTGTGGGCCCACATGGATAATGACTGCATTATATTTAGGCAGGGAAGTGCAGAGGGAAAACCCACTTAAGAATATTGTATTTCTCAATATGTATCAAGGCATCAAAACATAAGCATGCCTTTTACATTATAATTACAATAAAACAGAGTGGAGAGGGAATTTAATTAGGCTATGAATGATTTTACTGGGACCTCAACCTCTCACTATTTTTTCCTTTATATTGTTGGTAGATGATGTTCTTCAATAACAGCATTTTTTTTTTAACCGAGTTACCCTGAAGCTTAAGAATTTATCCTTAGTTCCAAACAGAATGGTTTTGCGCAAAACTATTTATCATCGATCCACCGATGCCTACAGATGCCTACATGGACACTTCTGTATTGGCAGGGATATCTAGATTTCATAAGATCCTGGGCAGAAGCCTGGCCGACGTGCTTAGAGGAACGACTTTGTCACTGAGACCTTTGGAGGCAGAACTCAGATTTATTAAGTTACAAAGATGACGTTCTCTTTGACCCCGCAAGACAATATAACAAATAATTATGCTATCATCTTGTGTCAATCACTCACTGTGGGAATTCAAAACATGCCACGATGTAAGTGATCGAAGTCACAGGAGGCTTTGGAAAGGACTGCTCCAGTAGCAGAGATTGAAGACTCTAAGTGGATAAAGCACTGAAGTTGGAATTAGAACTCCTGGGTTTGGATCCTAGGTTAGTCAAGCTGGGTATGTTCTATCAATACTGTAAGCTAAGCACCTCTCATTGACAAAGTAGGATCCAAGTACGATTATTTCTCTCTTTTTCTTACAGTTTTGGTTGTGAGCCTAGCCTTTAATGACTGAGTCATCTCTCTATCCCTCCTTTTCTTTGCTAGGTTTTGGGTGAGTCTTCTTAAATCTTGCATATGTCCCTGATGGTGTAAAACCCCAATCAGTACTTGCGAACATTAATATTAATCAGATACTTCTCTGCCGTGCTTTGAGACTTTCTCAAGTCTTGTTAAGGTCCAAAGCTGCAGGATCTTCATGACACTGGGCAGCAACAAGATATCAGAGAGGAGTCCCAGTGAGGGCCCAGTGTCGATGGTGTAGCAGAAAGCAGAGGCCTCGAACCAAAACAATGACTCTTTGTGATAAACATTTGCAAGTAAAGATATGTGGACTAATGGATATGCTGTGTGATTCACTGTGTCACACCACAGCTTTCCTGACAAGATTTTCCCCCCTCTTTTCTCTTAAATTTTATTTTATTTTGGGGGAAGGTTACAAGGGCGGAGGGTAGATACAAAGAGACAGGGAGACGAATGGGATTGAGATGCATGATGTGAAGGAGACAAAGAACAAATAAAAGGAAAGTAAAAAAAGAAAGAGACATAAAGATACTACAAACATTAAGAGCATTGGCAACTCTAAACATGGACTGAGTTTTTTGGCTATGTATTAATTTCCATAATTTATCTCCATCCTTATTCTAACCTATAGGTATTCCTGTTTCAATGACAAGAGCCAAAATCTAGATGACCAGTGATGTTTTCTAGATGTATCAAACGGAGATCTAACTTCTAAATCTGTATGCTGTACTTCTCACTCCAATGGATTCTTCTCCCTGGTAGCTCACAGAATACAGGGAACTGTTTGCCAGCTCTGCTTAACCTTTCATTAACCCTTTGTATTCTTTTGGTTTCTGATTCAGTTATTTAAACTCTGATCTTTACAATTGCCATTTTTTTCTTTTCCTTTTTATTAAGAAATTTTCTATCCCTTTCACATACCAACCACAAATCTCTTCCCCCTCCCAAACTCTGATCTCTACTATTTCTTTCCTTCTAATAATTTTTGAATTGCTTTATTCTTCTTTTTCCTAAAGCCATGATGTAAATAGTGTAGGGATTTAATAAATTTTGTTTGATAGTTTCAGAGCACCTCAGAAACACTAAAAGGCAACCTAAGATGATAGGAGGGCCTGCTCTGGATGGGAGATTACCCGGTAAGTTGCACACAAAATAAAAGCAGATTGTGCTAAAATTTCATACAAGACCCCTGACATATCTCGATTCCCAACAAAATTTTTGATTACAATTTTAAAGTTTGCTAATATTTAATAACCTCCCTGGCTGCAGCTCTCCTTGCTTTATGGGTTCTAATGGAGTAGTAAACTGTTTTACACAAAGGTTAGATTGCCCTACTTCTCTTCAAATACTACTTTGATATTCCCTCTGACATCGTTAGAAGTCTGGGTAGGCGGGGCTGTCTTTCTGATGAAAAGGGAACTAGCAGCACAAAGCAATGAAGGGAGATTTCAAAAGCTCAAGTGGGTAAAATTGGTCACAGATTTATTTATTTATTCATTTGCTGCCGAGAGATCATTCGCTTGTGTTGGGATGCTAGAGTATGTGGGGTTTTTTTTTTTTTTGTGTGTGTGTGTGTTAATTTATCTGAATATCAACATGAGAAATCATGTAAGAAATGGACCATATGGGATGAGGTATTTGTCACGATCTTAATGGAATTGAACCCCATAGCTAGCTAGCAGAGGTAATTGCTGGATCCTTTCTTTAGCTGTTTCCCTGGAATCCTTTGCAGCTTAGTCCTGTCCAGAGGCAAGACAAACGGGCTAAACATGTTGCTGAAACTCCTTTCAGATTTATAATTTTATGATATTATAATACATTTCAAGATGGCCATGGGGAGTATGTTCTTCTATGCAAGCGTTTTACTGCGACTACGAATTTACAGTAATTGGAGATAATTTACTGTTTTGTGAGGCGTAACAGAATAATTGCACCATTTTCAACTCTAGAAGAGAAAGGAGTGAGAGAGGTCTGGTCAGGATGATAAATGGTCTACAACATCTGGTAACTGTTTCCTTTAGAAAATGTACAATTGACACAGGAATACTGTCCAGCTACCCAGTTTTTAATGTTTTTCTTCTTCTTTTGCACATAATGCTGCCAGCTTCTCATATGTGAGTCTGTAAGAAAAGGGTGCCATTTTCAAATTCTTAAATTTGCCTATCTGTGGTCCTACACTTAACTATTTATAAGCTACTGGATTTCCCCCACAAATTAATGTTTTGAATGAAGGCAAACAGATCTCTATAGTCTTGGAACAGTTTTCTCACTCGACATTGTTTTGTGAACATACTTCAAAGAGATATGGTCTATCCCAATAAAGAACTTTTCTGGCCTTATAGTGTGGTTACAGTCATGCCCCTGAGTCAAGTGCTGTATGGAGGATCTCCTACTGGGTTGGATAACAGCCAGAGACGCTGTGATTTAACTATGTTGTCCTTTACAACTTGGGATTCAATCATAGAAACTAGTGGTTGGAAGAGAGTTAAATATAAATCTCCATCTTCCAGTACTTCCAGCTACCCAATCAGAAGAAGACTAACTTTCTAGGAGGGAGAGGGTAACTTCCTCTTAACTCATGCTAGTGGTACCAAGGCTTGGATGTTGCTTCTGAGCTCTCCTGAGAATGGTACTCCTGGGGTTCCATTCTGCATGCTTGGAGACAATGACTATTCTTGCTCTTTCTAAAAGTCATGTTTTTCCACACAGAAACCTTGTTGGAAACTCATTACCTCCCACATTCTCATAGTGCAGATTTGAGTTGACTCCTGGATCTAGCTAATCTGGCAATGCAATTTATTTTTCCCATCAAAAAATCTGTCAGTCTTGTTCCTTGTCCTTTTTTTTTTTCTATGACACTGCCTGTTTGGGGGCTCCTGGGGTCTCTTTGCCATTTGTCTCCTGCATTCACCATTTTTTTTCCTGTCATGGAGTCAGAGGACAGAAAGTGTGATCAAATGGAGGCAGCAGAGGTGAGGAGACAAAAAAAAAATCTTACTTTTGAGGCTGAACTGGATAGGAATATGGAAATTCCACAAACACCTGTATTGGGCAGCCATTGTATAGACTCAAAGCAGAATTTGTTAGATGTATAGTTAGAGATAGAACACTTTTTATTAAGGGTTCACATTTTCTTATATGACTGCCTTCCTTGTTCTCTAAAAATATTCTGTATAGTCTACATGGAAAATGAATAGATATCAAAGAAAAGAAAATGGAGCATGTGGCCCAGGAAATTTAGAGTTCACACCATCAAATACAGTTCTGCTGGATTTATATCTAGTCAGGACATAGCAAACTTCAATATGGTAATTTGTATTATACATCTCCAAAGTAAAAGTATGCAAATCTCCACAATGTATTCATAAAGAAAGTGCATTTTGTAAATCATCTGACAGAATTTATAACTAAGACAGTTGTTTTGACCAACCAGTACCACATACGTTTAGAGCTGTAGCTCTATAGCACAGAATAACTAACATTAAACAACTATTTATTTAGCATATTTCAGTGCCAGCCCCAGGGGTCAGTACCGAGATGTGAATCTTTCTATTCTACTTGATAAAAACATCAAGTTAAATTGGTGAAGTCAATCCTTTAAAGTATTTACAAATCCCAAATATAATAATTAGTAGACTATAGTTAGCATTGACCCATTATAATTGACACATGTGCAAATGTTTTGATTAACATACAGGACACACAACTATCTTAAAAATGGCTCTACATAAAAATAGCAATTGAAAGTAATTGCTCTGTGGAATGCATTTGAGAATGGATAGATATCTGGGCTTTCTCATTCAGCAGCAACTGCTTTGGACATCTTCATTATCTCTTTATGGGCTTCTGTTGATGTCTGTTGAGGAGACTAAAGAAACTCTTTCATTTGTCTAATTTATTTGGCTTTCCTTGCTCTGCAGTCTGCCAGTTTAGATGTCACCTGTAATAACTATGAAAAATTGCTGTGCGCTTCATGTTCTTCTTTTTAAATCTGTAATAGACATTCCCCACAACTACCAAAGGGACTTTAGTTCTAAGGAATAGAGGATCTAATTTAACGGGACTGAGGTGCCATCCCTCACTCTATTAAGCATTTTGTTTAATATGAAAACTCATGTGTGGAGACTCTGTCAAAAGGGATTCATCTATTTTAGGGAATAAACCAAAAGAATGTCTTTATTTTAGAACTTCAAGGTATTTTTCTGCACTATAATGATACAATTAGATGACACCGTTTTATCATCGTTATCCTAGAACATCTGCCTAGTATCCCCTGCTTCAAGCTTCTCATCACATTCAGCATTTACCAGGTAGATCAATCTTTACAGATTCCAGCTCTAATAATTATATTTTCACACCCAAAACTCTCAATGCCTTCCCAATTGCCTAACAAATGTTAAATGAATCTCCCGGACAAGCATTCAGGGTTTTAATGGTCCATTCTTATTACCTCTCTAACTGAACCTGTTCTCTCTCTCTGTCATTCCATCTTCTTCGAATGATCATCTCTACCCTTGTCTTTTAAAAGTTAATGAATCGGGGCTGGAGAGATGGTTCAAATACTAAGAGTATTTACTGCTATTGCAGAGGACAGAGTCTGAGTCACAGTACCCCCACATATGACAGCTCATAACACCCCATAACTTCAGATCCAGTGGGTCTGATGTCCTCTTTTGACCTTTGAAGGCTCCTGCACACACATGGTGCATGTACATACACTCAAGCATACAACACATACGCACTAAAAATATTTAAAAGTTACTCAGTTCTTCACATCTCCTCTAAGAACCTTCTGTTTCTGTTGAATGTTCTTAATCACATTTTTAGATGACATTCATTGTGGGACATATACACACCCACTCTTTTTAAATCCTCAAAGAGTATGCTGAAATTGCCACACAGACTAGTTATTTAATAAATGTGTATTCGATGAACTTCTGACTCTTTCAGCATTTCTTTCTATCATTAAATGAGTTATTTCTGTTTTTCTGTGATCCTGGGTACTAAATTTTATATTTTTCTCAAGGGCAAATACTGTATCTATTATTTATTACCATTCTGCTCTGCAATAAATAGTTAACTTGCAATGCAAGGTTAAAACATTTCTGTAGAATGCAACCACTACAGTGTAGTAAAATTTTATTAGAGCATGAAATTTGTTGAATTTGCTCATCACCGGGGGATCAATTCCTCATCTGAGCTGGAGGGAAGACCACACTGGGTAAACCACTCAGAATGAGTTAGAGTCTCATCTTTGTCCATTGCATCATCTGTGACCTTGTATAACTAACTCTTCTTAGTCTTAAGGTTCCTTGTTATTTAAAAATTAGAATATTACACTAACCAAAGGGGCTTATCATAATAGATATGCATTGTAAATGGTGAAGCACATAGAAATATTTTTTCAACAAATATTGGCGTGTTAGTCTGGGGTAGCCACTGGGTAGCTAGTTTATAATTTACTATGATCACTATAATTCATTACCACCTAAAGATGAATGAAAAATTCACTCTACCTGTTTCAAAGTTTCAAGTAACTTAGAAGAGACTCACCTATGAATAGAAAATTATAATGCTGTGTGTGTGTGTGTGTGTGTGTGTGTGTGTGTGTGTGTGTGTATTAACACTACAATGAGATGGAAAGCAGGGTGTTTATGGGAAAGAAGGAGAAAGGCTAGGAAGTATGGAAGCAAGGCTTCTCAGGGTAGGGGCCTCACATGTGAACAAAAAATGCAGGATAAACTTACAGCCTAAGTGGGGAAAAAGCAGGAAGGGTATGTCTGAAAGAGACAATATTTGAACAAGCTTGTAAGGAATGAGAAAGAACTTGAGAAATGTTGATATTGGGAGGTGGGAGAAACATGGCATAAAATACTGACTGTATTCTGGGCTGTTGCCCTTGCTCCCAACTTTGTTAGGAAAACTCCAGGTCATGGAGACACATTGGTATTCTCTGAAGTAAAGCTAATACATTTCTTTTATGCTTTAGGTGAGCATAATTTAGATTTAAAAATTCATTGGTTTCCACTGCTACCATTTATATAGTGAATAGTTTGAAAAATAAGTAAGTTCAAATGACTCCACAGTGTGGACTAGAGGTGAGGCATATTGCTTCTGGAGTCAGAATAACAGGTGTAGCCTAACTTCATCACCGTCTTGCTACCTCTTCGACAGCAGGCCTCTGAAGCATGTGACTGCGAAATAACAGTAGTGATTCAATTATAAAATTACTGTAAACATTAAAAGAAGTAACACATACCCGAGCATCCATGGGGCACTTAACACAAGTTCAACAAATAGTCGTAGCCTCTATTAACTTCCCAACAACACATAATAAGAATCTTTTTCTATGTAATTCTATTAATGCTCTAAGTTCACATTGCATTAAAAATCTGCCTTAACTGATCCATAAGTGTTTAAGATGTATTGGTTACATTGTGCTCTTAGATGAAACATTAAAGTTTACAAAAGCAAAAGTCCATTTCATTAAATAATTAGATGCCGCAAAGATATAAATGGGATACCAACAGCTAACATTAGAATATAAATGTAAATATGTCAATCATGAATGGGCAATAAGATGTCTATTAGATTTCTAGCATGTGATTAAAACAGGTCAGATTTTAGAAAAAAAAATTTAAAATCCATATATAATTTTTAAAGAGGGACTCCAAAAGCTACCCAAAGTCTGTATTCATAACTTATTTTGGTATTAAAAATATTATCTTTTTCATGTATTAGCTCTCATTACTTCTTATGCTTATCACAGCAAAAATTCAACAGAGAATATTAAAGGTGAGTTCGCTTTTTTTATTTAAACGAATTGATTCGCGTCTTTAGCTGTTTCTTATGTAAGACTCAGTATTCATAGCAGGACCTTCCTTCAATCTCTGCTCATAAATGGAAAAAAAAGGAGAGAATTTAAAAAAAAATGTCATGTTTCAGCAGTTCTCTTGTGAAATGAAGTAAAAATCAAGAGGAAAACATCTTACCCAACAAAATTTAGGGTGAAATGAAGTGTTACCAATGTAATGTAATTCCAACAAAATTTATTCAAAGTGTCAAAAAAACACTGTTTATAAAGTGTCCACTACATTTCACTTCTATGTGGCTAATTTCAGTTCACTTTTATCTCCTCTCCCATTCCCTAGCAATAGTAATAAGTACTATAAAAACTTTTGTGAATTTGCCATTTATTATTTCCTGCATGTAAAATTGTATACAGGAAAATATCTATGGATGTGTTATTTTGAGGTAACCACTAGTAGGTAAGTCATTAATTAAAGAGTGGTGGGAAACTACAGCTAGAGTGTCAACACTGGACCCAGAGGAGAACCTGTCACCCTTATTACACATCACAGTGTTTCTAAAATGCTGGCCCAAAATTAGTGGTAAAATGAAGACAGACGTTTCTAGAGAATCAGTTTTACTCAAATATTTAAATAAATCTCCAGGTTTCTACAGTCCCAGGTACTCAGAGAATTCGCCATTCAGAGTATTTGTGTATGTATGACACCATATGCTTTCCCCAGCATTACTCAGGGTTATTATGTTCACTTTACAGCCAAACTGAGGGCATTTTGGCTAAAGTAAGTTCTCAGATGGCTAGGCAAGCAAGCAAGCCAGGCACAGGTCTTTGCACCCTACTGCTGAGACCATACGGCTGAGTCTCCATGCTGTGCTGGGCGTTTACTTAAGTTTCTTCTTTCTTTTTTTTTTCTTTCTTTTTTTTTTTTTTTTTTTTTTTTGGTTTTTCAAGGCAGGGTTTCTCTGTGTAGCTTTGCGCCTTTCCTGGAACTCACTCTGTAGCCCACGCTGGCTTTGAACTCGCAGGGATCCACCTGCCTCTACCTCTCGAGTGTTGGGATTAAAGGGGTGTGCCACCACCGCCCGGTAGTTTACTTAAGTTTCTTGACCCTCAGATTTTAATTGTAAAATTATGAAAGCAGCAATGTCTACTAGAAAGGGCTTGATGATTCAGTATGCACATGCCCCCAGAGCGTGTTAAGACAGTATCCAGCACATGGCAGTTCAACATGGAACTACTCTAATATTATGATAGTTGTTACTGTACCTACCAGTTAGCATCCCCATAAGAAGAAATGGTGTATTTTCATGTAGAATACTGAATATTCTGAATAATTCATGAGGGAGAGGAATCTGGGTCAAAACAGTATTTGATACTCATACATAAATTAAGAAAAGCAATAATTTTTTTTGAAGGAAAATTCATTTAAAAAATTCTAACTGCTGAAAGGATTCCATTTCCTTATTGATTTTCCCATCCAAGTGGCACAGAGAGGGTCCTTTCTCACATTACTCTCACTGAACTTCAAAACTGTGCATACATTTTACGTGATAGGTTGACAAAAGGAAAAAATAAGCACTGTCTCTCCTTTTAAAAATTTTATTTTGTTAGCAATATTATTCCAGACATTGTGGCAGCATTTTGGAGGTAGAGGCAATAATATCAAGAGTTCAAAGCCAGCCTCAGGTACAAAGTAAGTTTAAGGCCGTCTTAAGCTACATAAGACCCTGTGTCAAGTAAAATGACTTAAAAAACTCAACAGGCTTTTAATTTTTTATTTCTTCTGTCCATTTCTTGAAAACATAAAAATTTCTTTTAGAATGAATTTACTGTCAGTATTAATATAAAATAAAATTTAAGCTGTTGCTGTTAAGTGTGGGCTATATTGGGTATATTTTCGATGTTTTAAAGTTTTAATTTCTTGACTGTTTTAATTGATAAATAAGTCCTGATAAAAATAAATGGCTGCCACTAAAAACGTACAGAAAAAATGAAAATCTCACTTTTCTAATAAACCTTTTAATAGCCTCCTGCAGAGACTAGTCACAAGTAGTTAGCATGTCAAACCTGTAAATTTAGAGTTTGTGTTTTTGTAACATGATTCAGAGGCCCATCTATGTCCTCTAATTCAGCTTTTTTTTTTTTTTTTGAAAATAAAGCTTTACTATTTTCCAGATATGGCTCCCATAAATTTTGCTAAGTTTTTTTTTTTTTTGGTTTTCTTTTTTTGGGGGGTGGGGTGGGGAGACTTTAATGTTTTCTTTAAAATAACGAATCATTTCCATTTGGTAAAGTAGTCTTTAGTGACTCAAAATCAAGTTGCTATTGTCCAAGTCTTTACAATGTATCTAAATTCTTATAGCTAAAGCCTTTATAAAATCTACTAGGTGTGTGAGTAATTCTTATAGTTATTTTAAATGGGTAAAGATACTTTGAAAAGAACCATTTTTTTTAAACTGAAAAACAATAGAGGAAATAAGCAGGACATACTACGGTTATGAGACGAATACTACAGGGTGATTGTTAATTTTTTAATCAAAGCCATTGATTCAATCAATATTTTCTTCCTTTGTAGAACAAAACTATTTGAAGCCACTGAGAACTTCAATGCATTACTGGAATTATTTGCTAGTCTACTGTCAATATTCTCATATTACCTTTTATTAATAATTGAGATTTTCATTTTATACTGTGCTTATTCACACTGTTATTAATTTTAATTATCTATAGCCATTTCAGTTCTTCTGAATTACATTAAAATAATTTTACATCGTAAAATCTCAATTTTACAATGACTAACTGGCATAGTCTTGGCCCTAGAATTGTTTAAGGAAGAATACAACTTTACTCTGGTTTGTGATACTATTGGGGTTTTATACTTCTTCAGCTGATTTTTGATAAATTTTTATCATTCAGTTAATTTCCGAACGTTTAGAAATTTTGGCTAGGAGTAAAGCAAAGTTCATTGTAACACTTTATTTAATTGCATGCCCAATACCACCATAAGACCAGAGCCAAGAAAAGAAAAATAATTTATCACCTTTAGCTATTATATCAAAGAAAAGTTTTTTTAAAATTGTGAACAGGACCTGTTTTCTAGGTAGCTATTCTGGGTTTTGAATATATTACGGCTTTCTTAGGAAGTTATTCTAAGCTTAAGAAATGGAACATTAAAAGGCTTTCTGAATTAGAATATACAGGGAAGTGACAGAGACTTCAGGAATTTTCGTTGTACTCTTATGAGAGAAAACCATTATCAACAACTCCAAGTCATTCATCTGGCCTCTTGTAATCAGCATAAACTAAAGAGCTTAAAACTTATGATTTAGATGTCATTTATATCCAGTGTGGCACACTGAGTCTGTTCTGTGTTCTGTCTTTCCTGAGACCATATGGACGGATCCCTCCCTTTCCAATGAGTAATGCCATCGGCTCATTCTTCTGGCCTTGTTAGGGGAAATGGATTTGGGACTCTAGGCCTGTGCTTTGGGTATTGTGCATTTTCTCCATTCTCTTTGGTGATCTCAAGGACAATGAAGCTTCAGTGATAAACACGGACACTTCAGTTGACATTTCCCACCCCTCTGCACAGCCCCCCCCTTTTATCTACATTTTGAAAGTTCTGCTGCTTGCTGGTTATCTGTTAGATCCTAAAACCAGAATGTCCACAGCCAAGCCCATTCTTCCAGCCTCGAACTGGTTCCTTCCTATGTGTATCAGTTATTGTCACAGGCTGCTCGCTCTGAACCTATAT
Source organism: Peromyscus aztecus (assembly GCA_902168405.1). Taxonomy (NCBI): domain Eukaryota; kingdom Metazoa; phylum Chordata; class Mammalia; order Rodentia; family Cricetidae; genus Peromyscus; species Peromyscus aztecus. The sequence goes on from CABHPQ010151861.1 coordinate 12,042, forward strand.
GTTCATTCACTTGGTCACAAGAGCCTGCCAAGTTGCCTTCTGTAATGGCTGCAATCAATTTACTCTAGTTCGTTTCTATTCTAGAGCAAATTAAATTGCTCTGTGACTTATTCCACTATCTCCAGTATCTAAAAATTCTGTAACCAACAGCTACATGGAACGTTCCAGAGCCTGTGCTGATACATCACTTCACAACTCCAAACTGTAATCATTCTTTCAAGTCAGGGTCTGACTCTCCATCATCTGCCAACCTTGCCATACAGAGGCTTGTAGACTTAGATTTACCTTCCATTTCCTACGAAGCAGTAAAAACTGGACCAAATTCTCTTTCCCAGGTACTCTAAAATAATAACTTTCATTAGTGACCAACGACACTTTAATAAGCCTCGTACACGCATTGCCCCAAATAGTGCTCACTGTAAATGACAAGGTAAGAATCATCACTACTTTTACATTAGACAAGGAACCCGGGGCTTGAAGAAATAGGTAACCGACTAACTTCTCAACAACTAAAAACCAGGAAATCTGGGATTTGAAGCCCAGCTTTTGGTCCTATTATTCAGTGTTCTGTGTTGTTCATTCTTTCCTGGCTCTTGTTATTCTTTTAACTTAGGAAACCTTTTGTTACTGATCCTCAAGTCCTACCGTGCCTACTTCTTGGATATGAAACAATCCTGGCCCACTCCTCTTTTGCAATAGCCCCAGTGGTCCTTTTTGCATTTTAGAATGAGAAACAATACCGTTTCAATGTAGGGATGCTTGCATCTGGGATCCTTCTTTCCTAAACACTAGTCCCTGAGTATTTGAGACTATTAGTATTTACTTATTGCCATCCCTTTATAAAGCCTTACTTCACCAAGAGATTCCTTGATATACCCTGTTACCCCCTGAACTATTGCATTTCTCTCTTTTTTTAATGTAATAGATCATCTGATCAATATCAGATTTTATCCAACAACTGACTTTTTTTTCAAGACAGAGTTTCTCTGTGTAGCTTAGCCCAGGTTGGCCTTGAACTCACAGAGATCCATCTGCCTCTACCTCCCAAGTGCTGGGATTAAAGCCGTGCGCCACCACCGCCGGCAACGGACTTGTTTATTAAAAGCTATGTGAGTTGGGATCTAGCCGGGCTTGTATAAGCAACCCTGTCTACCCCTTGGTCAAATACATAATATAATACAAAATTATTATTTGTGTACTAAGGAGACCCCTTCCTTTGACTAGTCTACCAAGAACTCAAGGTCAAAATTAAGGTCAAAATTAAGGTGGTGACATGGCATGGTTTCTGTCTCTTCAGTATTATCCCCACAATCATATTGTTTATGATCACGTTTTCTCTAATGAGTCTCACCATTTTGTCGCTATTAGGAATTGTGTGTGTGTGTGTGTGTGTGTGTGTGTGTGTGTGATTGTGTTAAATAATCTTTGTGAGTACATCCCTTATTAATGGATCATTTTCCAAGCTTTCAAAATACCTTTCTTGAAGGCAATAATAAATTGAATAAATAGTATTTAATACCTTTTAATCTACTTTGTGTTTATGGTGTCAAATTCCTTATAACACAGTTTGCCATTTTAACTGATTTTCGAGGGACAATAATGGAGCATTGAATAAACTCACATTATTCCGCAAACATCATAACCATTACCTTCAAAATATTGTCCTCTTCCTTCCCCAGCCTCTCTGCCCTTAACCATCTTATTCACTCCAATCAGTGCCTGGAGGCCACCACTCTAGCTGCGAGCTCCATGCATTTGATTACCCTAGTTTCCTCACATAAGTGTAGTTTTAAAGCATTAGTTCTTGTATTCTCAATATATTTCACTTAGCATGATGTGTCCCACCAGATTCACCTCTATTTATAGAATTTTTTTTTATTGGTAGACTGACATATACTCACCCCATCGTATGAATGCTTCATATTTTTTCAATCCATTTATCTGGCAATTAACATCATTAATTGCTTCCATCTTTTGGTTTTTGTGAATGATGCTGTTATGAATATATAAATATATATATATATATATATGTGTGTGTGTGTGTGTGTGTGTGTATTACCTTTTAAGGTCTGGCTTATTTTTATGGATCCTAACATCAAAATAAATTCTGATTTTAAAAATTAAATACAAACACTAATTAAGAACCTCATTCCTTTGTCACCTTTTGTTCCTCAGTATTTCTGTTTGTTTTGCTCAAGACAAGGCCCCACTAAATAGCTTAGGCTGGCCTTGAACTAAACTTGGAATCTTCTAGGTTTTGCCTACTAAGTGCCAGGATTTCAGGCCTAAGCCAAAATAACTCCCTGTGTGTAAATTTTCCATTGTAGTGGTATATAAATGTTACACTTAGTTTTCCTTTAAGAAATGTATTTATTTTTCTGATCCTGGGGCCTGTACCCAGGGCCTCACATGTGCCAGCCCCACGTTATCTGCCTGAGGTGAACTCCAAGTTCTGCATGTTTATTTTCAGTGGGAAAAGTGATTTGCATTTTGTTTTTCATGGAACAACTAAAATTAAAACTGAAGGATCCGTATGTGAAGTTTAATTTGTTCGGCAATAAAGCTACAGGAATTATAGAGAGATTATATTATTTGTATAGTTCTTAGGCTAGTAAGTATGAAAACAATAAAATTACAATCTAAACTAATTCATATTTCATAAAATAGATCAACTATAACTATTTTGAGAATTCTAAAATCTGAATCGATTTTTGTTTTCTGATTATAAGAATGATTCATGAACACTCACTCCCTTAAAGGAAACATGGAAAATCCCCCCAACCCCATTACCAGGAAATAGTGTTTTGGTTTATGTCTATTTCAGTTTTTTTCTATGCACATTTTCATAAACATCTATAAAAGATGTCTGCCTGTATTGTCTTGTAAGGCCTTTCTCTTACCTCCCCCCCCCCGCCCCGTTCTCCACAATGTATTAGGAACGTATTCTTACCACTATAACTTTCTAAGAAGTCTGGTTTTCAAGGGAAGGCATTTTAATGTCTGTTGTGGCCTGGAGTTTCAGATGAGGCTTTGTAATTCAGAGTGCACGAAGCCATGGTTGACTTTCCTACATGGGAGCTGTAGGGCTCTGAGCAATCCATTCTCTCTTTGTGCTTTGTTCTCTCTTCTTAAAATGTGGGTAAATGTAACCATTTATACAACTGATATGAGCACTCAACAATTTAATATTCATAGACTACTAATTAAGATAATAGTTGGGACCAAAAGTACTTCAAAATTTTATTATTTTAATATGAGATTTGTTTTAAGATTATATGATATATAACAGTATTTTAGTATCTAAAAGATGAAGTTATATAAAAATTTTCAGTTAAGTATGTAACTAAAATGGGGAAATTTTTAGGCAACATGTGAACTACTGGAATCTTGAGTTTCAGCAGCAACTGATGTTGCTGAATGTAGCAGGATGTTGGATGGAAATGCATTACTTGAGATCCTAATATGAAGGGTCTGGACAGAGAGATTGGAATGACACCCCAAAGCCTTAGTTCTGGGACTTGAATTCTGTATGAAAGCTCCTGCCATCACCAGTGAGCAGTGTCTAGGCCACTGACACCACAATGACACACTAATTTTTAATTCCAAGTGTTCCTGTGTTTGTCATTAACACAGATGTAGGTTACAGAAAAAGGCATCTATTAGCATTTTCTTCCCATTAAGGGTGACAACCTACATGTGGGTTAAAAATCCTACTTCTTGCTTACAAAGGGCTCTATTACCATCTAGGAAGTTGCAATTCTGCCAATGTTTCTGAATTTTTAATAATTCTTTGCTGTTCTACCTCAAGAATACATTTCTATCAAACCAGATACCATCCAACTATATGGTTCTAAATTATTAATCTTTTATTTCTCTCTAAAGGATAACATTAACTAGGCATATGTTTATTCCAAATTGTATTGTTTGAAAAAATTCCCAGCTGCAATGAATAAATTATAGCTAGACAAAGGAACATTAGTGTGAGAAAGCTTTTCTTTTATGAGAGAAATGGATTTTTTTGAATTAACATATTTCTCAATTGGTGAGAAGGATTAAATGGCATCATTGAGGAATTAAATGTTTTCTCAGGAAGCTGGGGTCATAACTCAGTGATAGAGGCCTAGCATGCACAAAGCCTCAAGTAATCTCTCAGCACTATAGACATGAACGAGAAAAATCTCACAGTTGGTTACATAATGAAAGGTAAGCCAACCAGTAAGATTCCCTACCTGGCTAGGTTGCCAGATTTGGTAAAGTTTGTAAGTTTGTCACGCCAAATTTAAACAGTGCTCCTAAGGATGCTCTTAAGAATGTGTCTCTTTCTTTCTATTATTTACCACTTTCTTGTGTTTGCAGTCCATGTAGAAAAATACCATTGACTGCCATTTTTGAAATGATTTCTTTGACTGTTGTTGAGTGGCTTCAATAAAGCCTGAAGGATTGAAAAAAAAAAGTACTATAGTACATTGGGGCTGTTGAAATTGCTCTTTAGCCAGTGTGCTTATAGTCTTGTTCATGGGTTATGGATGAGATAGGGGAAGGTCATGCAGTAGTCATGTTCTGTTTCATAGATTCATGTGAGGAGCTATTTATTAGTTCATGACATTCAGTCCCTCTTCAGATGTTGACAGGTGTCTCTTCCAGAGGGTGGTTTTCTCCTACTGTACCATCTCAGAGTGAAACAGTTTTAAGATTGCAGTAGGCCAAGAAGTCAAGGTTAAACATCCTAACCCACTGATCACTCTTCAGATTTCCAGATCTCCAGAGCCAAATGTTTTCACTTATTATTCCACTGAACATGCTCTAAAAGAATTCATTTTTAGTGTGACATTTTTATTGCTATATTTAGCATGTGTGTTAATACAAGTTTTGAAAACTTATCCGCGTAGAAAATTATGCTATTATTTTTGTTTTCCCCCCAAATTTATAAAACCTTTATTTCCTTTACTTTCAAGACAAAGATAATGTATTTTTTGAGGATAATTGAACAATTTAACTGTAATGCCTCACAATCTGGAATTATAGTATTTGGGTTGGGGTATTATATCTAACTTTATATGGCACAATGGAAGAGGTTCCAGTTACTGGGTATTTTATATTTATTGTACTCTTATTGTCAACACATTGGAACTATTTTTATTAATGGAATGCAACAATTTTCGTAATAAGTACTGAGTTCTAGAACCAATGATTCAAGGTAACGAAGAGTTTCTAGTGACCTTGTTCTGTCTAGCTCATTTAGAGAAGACAGTTCAATGGATGAAATGGGGGATTTTGTGTCAGGAATACTTCGTTTGGAACACTCACTTTTCCTTTTTCTAGATGTGGGACGCTAGAAGTACTCTTAAGATTTTCCCACACAGGGATTCATGTTTAAAGCCAGATGTTACAAATATCTCATTTGTACAACTACTAGAAGTGAGAAGGAAAAAATAGCAAACAATGACTAGGATTTAGCATAGCAAAAGAGCTCAATAAATGATAGCCAAGGGGAAACAAAAGCTCAGAACAGAATGGAGAAGGGTTTTTGGAGAGAAAGCTATTTATTCATTTATTTGTTTTACATAGAGTACTAGGATTTGAACCTAGAGCCTCAACATGCTGGGTAACCCTTCTCCTACTTAACCATACCCCCAGTCCAACTTTTAAAAGCCCACGGGGTGTCTATAGGGTTTCAGGTAAATGTGACCATCTGTGAGTCAGGTAAGTGATTGTATGACATTGCAAAGTCATCCTCAAGGAGGTGAAGAAATAAGATCTCCAATAGGATAATGCAGCTTTGATATTTCTGCTTTTTCTATCTCTAAGCTGGATCCTTAAAAGCTACAATTTTCTATCATTAAATATAAATTTATATTCCTTAGAGGAGAATACCCAGGGGTCTTTCTTTTCAGAGCTTGAAGGGATGCTTTCCCCCTTCAGTGGAGTTAGTGAGGTCTAATCTGACAAGATCCTAACTTATTTTGTGAACATGTTAGTTTTCCAGAGAGACTTTCAAATACTATTCAGTATTTCATAGTGATAACAGTTCCTATGGGTAGTCATAATAAAAAGGAGAGCTTTTCTTCCATGAAGCTTAAACATTACTCTCTAAAACCTCAGAGTCCCAAGTATGAACACAACTTAAAGAACACGTCTCTTAATTGACCCAATCCAACCCCAGCCAACATCTCATTCATTTTTTTAGATTGGTGAAAGACACCTACGAAGGACCCTTTACTTCCTTTCCTTCTCTTGTCCTGCCTTCCCTATTTTGCCAGTAACTTACAGGGAATCTGATTTCTAAAAATAGGCTGATTCTTCCCAGCTTCCTCCTCCGTCTGAGTCTGTCTTTGTCCATTCTCATGAATATGATCATAGACTTTTGTCTGAACTTGATACCCAAGATAATTCATCTTAAATACTGCTCTCAACGTTTAGATGGTATACTCATGCTCAACCTAGCAGCCCAGCCAGCACATTGCCCCTACTCCATCATAGTCTTTTTTCCATCATAGTTAATTTCTCTCCTCCATCTTATAGCTCCCTTATCCTCTGTAGCATTCTGCTTCTTTCTCCTAAAATAACTCCTCTCTTTGGCAAACATATTAGCATCTTTAAAGAGCATACTGACTGTGGCCTTCAGGCGAAAAGTATTTATTGACTTCCCTGGGAAGTCTTGGAGGCTCCCTTCTCTGAGCTCTAGGTATTAAGTATGGGACATCCTTAGCACAGTTTGTTCATGTAGCTTTCTCTGAAGAAGGATGCTCCTTACAAACAGAATGGCCTTTCCCAAGTGGCCACCTGCTTGCCATCACACAGGTTTCATTTTTCATGAACCCTAATACTGTTTAGGGAACTTTGGTGGTCCCACAAATAAAATGAGGGACCAAAATGGAAGCTGATATTTCAAAGTGATCTGCAGTCAGTAGGACTGGAGGAAAAAGAATAATCTCCTAGTCCTTTAATTTCATTTATTGCTGTCAAACTTGAAGAGATTCTACCACCTTAAAGGAACTTTTATTCTTAAATCTTTCAAAGAACTTTCTTAATGGGACAGTTTTACTACAGTATAAGGAAATTGAGCTCTCAAGTGGAAAGACAGAATTTATTCTATCTTCAAGACATATCACCCACTAAGAGCAAGTAGGAGGTATGGTAAATAAACTTGTATTGAAAGACAAGCCACAGAGAAAATAGAGATGTATTTTCGACTGTTTGTCTCACCACAGTTGGAGGCTATGTGAGGCAAACTACAGTGATTTCTTTCACCCTCATGCCTTTCCACAGTTGCTATTGGAATAATCACATGGGAGCAATCAATGCCCTAGAAATGGTTCGATACAGATGCATTTTCCTTGGTGTTTTGGGTGAATGAGTGTACAGAGAAATGAACCTGAGCTGGAGAGGAACAATAAAAGCTCTGTCGTTTCTCCAGAGCACCCAGGATTCAATGTGACATGGTAGCTGGCAAATTAAAAGAAGGGATAACATTGAAAAGTTGCTGTCAACTCTAGGATGGTGGAAATTGAGGTAGTAGCTGGATAATAAAAATTATTATCAAGTGTGAACAGTAGGTGTGAGTGCTCTGTGTCATGCTGAATGGGTGTCCGGGATTTCTCAACCAAGGTGGACGCTCCGTGCGCATTAGTGGCTGGACTGGACCAAGGAGTCTACTCTCTTAATTAGAGTCCATGTTTTGGCACAAATCATTTCCTTTTTCAATTTACTCCCACAATGGCTATGGATTATATAACTGGCACCATGGTAGATACCCACTCATAGTACAAAGATGAATAAAATACAAAGAGTGTATGTAAGTCTAGGGAGAGAATAAAACATAGAATTGGATAGGTCTGTATTGCATAAGATGATAAATGCTAATGTATTTATCTCAAATCAACTTGCATTAAAATTTCAACTGCTGTCCATCAACAACTAACTGTCCTCAAGCTATTCATGTTAGTGCTCTAAACTCTGATCATTTATTTTTTATTTTATTTCTTTTTGCCATTCCAT
>CABHPQ010151862.1:0-20471 GCA_902168405.1 Peromyscus aztecus
GCCTTCTGCCAAGATGTCTGGGAAAGTAGGGTGGCATCTGGGAGGAATGTTTATCCCTATATTGTTCTTCTTTCTGTTCCAACCTCCGAAGGGTTAAATGTTAGACCGGAGGCCAAGCATCCCTTTCAGGAAGTGGAATTTGATTCTTGAGTTGGCAGTTCCACTCTAGTCCAGTGTAGCATACTTTCCTGCATATACATTTCAGGTGTCAACATGGTGACTCACCCAGCCTTGGGGCAGATACCCGGCCCCCTTACCACATTGATGTTTCAGAGGGGTCACCTGCTCCCTCTTTCTCCTGATAGCTCCCATTCCGGAAATGGCTGTCAGGACCTGCCAAGGGCTTAGCGGGTCGGAATGCTAGGGGACAGGGCCACATCTGGATCTCGTCTCCACCCCCATCAGAGAGGCTGGAGAGGGTGAGGGAAGGTGTCCTGGACACTCGACACTGTTTTCAGCCCTTCTCTGAGGCTCCTTCATTTCTATACCCCTCACCCACCCACGTCAGCATCAGGGTCAGGGCTGTCAATCTGAACTGAGTCATATCTGTAGCCCCGGGGCTCAGGCTATACCCCCCAACCGGCCCTGTTACCCTAGCACATCACAAGAAGGCTCTAGGGTCCAACACCCAGACAGGACTGTCTCTTCCACTCCCCATCCCTCCCCTTCCAGCCCTGTCCAGTACTGGGATGGGGGAAGGGTAGGACTGGGCAGCAGATGGCAACCTTCTCCCTACTGCCAGCCAGATGGATTCCAGACTCACATCTGGGGGCCTTACCCCTCAGAAGGTGCTGAAAACGGGGCCTTTGAAGCATTTCTGTCTCGAGCCGGGGAGGCCCAGGGGACTAGTGGGCAGCTTCAACTCCAGCTTGGGTGGGCACAATGTAGCCTGGGCAGGACAGAGCTGGGTAGCAAGGTGCCCTCCCCTTAACCCCGCTAGCATGCCTGCCCCAAGCGTGGGAAGTGAGAATGGATGGGACAGGCTGCTTTGCCCAGACAAGTATCCCCCAGGCCATCATCCAGAGCCCACAACCCCTGGCACTGCCTCTGGCTGGGTGGCAGAATGGAAAATCCCACCCACTAGTGCCAGGAGGGGCCGGGGCCTCTGCCAGGAAGGCTGACAGTGCCCGAACGGCATGAGCAGGCCTAGATGGGTGGCCAAGCCCAGAACTGCTCCTTCTGAGGCAGTAGGCAGTGCCTACTTTACAGATGCTTTCTCCACCAGCTGTCTGCTTCCTGCCAACAAGGGTGCCAGTGTCTGACCCAGTCTTCTCTAGGCGCCAGGGCCAGGCTGTTTGGGGGTCAGGCAGCACATGAAACAACATGCTGGCCACTGGACAAGGACTGGCTGGGAGGAGGCAGGCCAGTTACACTCTCCACCTCTGGTGCCAGCCTGGAGCATCTGAGACAGGAAAGAGGGCTGAGTGCCACCTGCATCTCTGATCAGAGCAGCATCTCTGATCAGGTACCCAAGTACCACATCCTTTCAGAGGGCTCTGGTTACCAGGCCAGCGAAATTACATCCCTCCAAGCAACTGAGGCATTGCTCCAGCTTGAAACATCTCTACAGCTCAGGCTTCTTGGTGTGTTTGCCTCGTGCCTGGCTGCTGGACAGAGACTAGAATTCTGGTTCTGCAGCCCAAGTCAAAAAAGTTTCTTAGAGACCATTTCTTCTCGGAGAGCCCATTCTCTGGATGGGGAAAGCAAGGTTCCATACTGACATAAGTCTCCGGTCATGCAGCCCTTGCTCTTCTCCACTCACACGACTCGTGTGCACAGTCCCAGCCCCCAATCCCATGCATAACAGCCTGGCCCCGTGTGCCTGGGACCAGGAATTGAAGGCTCTTGAAGAAGCACTGGAGTGTCCGAGCTAAGGGGAAGGCCCGGGTAGGTCCTAACTCCTGTGGTCCTGTTCCCCAGAGATCCCTGGCCGATGGATCACGAGGTCTACACCCGCAGAGGGCTCGGACAGCACGGCCCCCAGCACCCAGGAGCCTGAGGCACCTCCAGATCAAGACCTCGTAGCCAGCACGGTGGCAGACATGGTGACCACTGTGATGGGCAGCTCCCAGCCTGTAGTGACCCGAGGCACCACGGACAACCTCATTCCTGTCTACTGTTCCATCTTGGCCGCGGTGGTTGTCGGCCTTGTGGCCTATATTGCTTTCAAGAGGTAAGAGGGGACACAGTGAGGGTAGGGGAGCCACTTGCTCCCACCACGGCCTGAAAACACACATACTCTTTGAATTCAACCCTAAACCTATCCTCACTCACCATTTCGTGCCTGACTCTTGGGTGTGGCAGGTTGAGGGGGGTGACATTGGAGAGTTCCCTTTCCTGACCCGGCTCCAGCTCCTCCCCACTCCCAGGCTGCTCCCCCATTCCTTAACTCCTGCCACCTCTGGCTGCTTGCATCCTTACCCCCAACCCCACTCACCCCACAGTTTCCTGGGCATCCATGTGTCTTCTCTTCCTAAATCATCCTGGCTTTCATGTCACCCTCAAATTCCCATGTCACCCTTGGGCTCCTGTGGTACCCACATCAAGGAATTCAAGACATAGAAAAACCCCCAGAAGGCATTTTCTACTTTAAATGGTTGTCCCATTCTCTTTTGTATTTTGTTTTTAAATCATCAAAGTAATACATGCTTTTTAAAAAGCAAATGCAAACAAGACCAAATTTGTTTTGTGGTGCGGGGGATGGAGCCCAGATCTTCGAACGTGCCAAGCAAGCTTACTACCACTGAGTAATCGCCCAGTCCCAAGACCAATATCTTCCAGAGCAAGAAGGAAAAGCCTCGCTCTATCTCCTCAAATCCTACCCATCTTGTGGGAAATCTCTTCGGGATAACACTTTCCCAGCTGTTTATACTGTATTTTTTTTAATACAAACACTCACACATGAATTTTTTATAATTATATGTAGACATGGAGAGCTTCCCCAATGACTCAGTGGAAACACACCGTTCACCTACAATGCACTTTCCCCTCCTAATCCCCCTCAGGAGAGCTTTCCTCAGAACTCAGATTGTCTGATCATTTACAGCCTCTCATTCAACAACATGCCTGGACCGTAATGTAGTTAGCCAGTCCTCTCCTGATGGACATTTGGTTCATTTTCAGTTTTCTTTTTCTTTTTTCTTTTTTTTTGTTATTGCTTATAATCATCAAGGAAATCCGTGTGTGTGTGTGTGTGTGTGTGTGTGTCTGCTGCTCACATGTGGGATTATTTTAGAAGGGTAGATTGGGAAAAGTGGAATTTCTAGGAAGTCATTTATTTATTTATGTACTGTTTGTTCTGCGAACATTTACTGAATGCTTACCAAGTTCTTCTACGCCTATAGAGCTTTCAGTGTGTATGTGTGTGTGTGTGTGTGTGCGCGCGCGTGCGCGCGCCAGAAATGAGCACTTTATCACTTCTCAGCCTTTTAGATAAAAGCAGTAATTCTCAACCTGTGGGTTGTGACCCCTTGGGGTTGACCAACCCTTTCACAGGGGTCACCTAAGACCATCCACATATCAGATATTTACAATGACGATTCATAACAATAGCAAAATTACAGTTATGGAATAGCCACAGAAATAATGTTATGGTTGTGAGGGTCACCACAATGCGAGGAACTGTATTAAAGGGTTGCAGCCTTAGGAAGGTCGAGAACCACTGACGTGAAAAAGTCAGTTCCTTAGACACTTTGGAGGGCACCTGCCATGGCCCTGGCCTGGACCATTGGCACAGCTGTGTTGACTGCCCTGGCTGATACAACCCCTCACCCAGAGACCTGACCTGTCCCTGTGTTCCAGGTGGAACAGCTGTAAACAGAACAAACAAGGAGCCAACAGCCGGCCAGTGAACCAGACGCCCCCACCTGAGGGAGAAAAACTCCACAGCGACAGTGGCATCTCTGTGGACAGCCAGAGCCTGCACGACCAGCAGACCCATACACAGACTGCCTCAGGCCAGGGTGAGTGGGAAGGCAAAAGACTGGGGTTTTAGCTATGATTAGACTACAGAAGGGACTAGCTGGGTAACGGGTAGGAGAGGCTGGGTGGGGTGGGGGACTTGGGAAGGGGAATGTTTTCCCCTGGGATGACTTGGGGGAATGGAGGCTTTTACAGGTTGGAGCATCCAGACTCATCAGGCTAATTGTCCCCCCTGGGGGTTAATTACTGCCCAAAGTAGCTGCAATTAACCTCCTGCGCTGGACTTCTAGGAAACAAGTGGTTAAGTGTGTACCCTAATTAGCAGCCCCTAGCCGGGCTCTAGGACACTTGCTGCACTTGTCTGGAGCTGAAGAGCCCTGTGCCCTCCTCTGCCTTGATGATTGCTTGGGGGGGGGGAGGGGACGCTAGTGGAAAAGATGATGCGGGAGCTGAGGGCAAGGAAGAGACAGTGAGTCAGCAAGGCCCAGGTCCCTCCCACCCAGGCCCTACCTAGGACCTCATCTTGACCATTCCTCTGCTTCTAACTCGCCGCCTTGGCCCAACCCTCTATGTGCACTGGAGGAAAGAAGGTCCAGGGTTAGGGACTGACACGCTCTTGTCCTCTGCAGCCCTCAAGGGTGACGGCAACCTCTACAGCAGCCTGCCCCTGACCAAGCGCGAGGAGGTGGAGAAGCTGCTCAGAGGCTCCGCAGGGGACACCTGGCGACATCTGGCAGGCGAGCTGGGCTACCAGCCTGAGCATATAGACTCCTTCACCCACGAGACCTGCCCAGTCCGAGCCCTGATGGCCAGCTGGGGTGCCCAGGACAGCGCAACGCTCGATGCCCTTTTAGCCGCCCTGCGCCGCATCCAGCGGGCTGACATTGTGGAGAGCCTGTGCAGCAGCGAGTCCACGGCCACATCCCCAGTGTGAGCTCACAGACCAGGAGCCCCTGTCCTGCCCCACATTCCAACAACTGATGCTCTAGCCAGCTCCTACAGAGATGTCCCCTTTCCCCTGGGGTGGCCCAACAGTCAGAGCCGAGTTCCTCTGTGCAGGGCCCCTGAGCCCTGCTCCCCAAACCATAGCCCTGTTGCTGTCCCTGAGGGAGCCCTTGCTTCTGACCACACTTCCTCTCCGGTGAGAGACGGGACCACCCCAAGCCCATCCTGCCCTATTACCGTCTCAGGCCTTTTCTCCCTTTCCCCGCCCCTTAGCTGTGTCAGATCTGGGGGTTTGACACCAGAGACGGTAACAGGGGCACCCCAGAGACTCAGGCCGCACTGAAGAACCAGAGTCATGGACTCCACACTGTGAACTGGAGAACAGGGGGCACTGTGGTAGACTCGACCTTCCTTAGCCCCTCCCTCCTCCACTCTGGCCAAAGATAAAGAGGATTACAGGCCCCTCTGAGCTGAAGACAGGTTTGAATGCCAGTCCACACTCCCCTCTTACACACAGGCTAGAGAGGCAGGGACTGGCTCAGCCCACCCAGCAACAGAGAGAGCAAATGGAGGCTGGCGTCCTCCTCTCTGAGTGAGGGCCTCAGGTGTGCTTGATGGCAGGGATGGAGGACTTTCAGAGACATGTCCGGAAGCCAAGTCTGTCCCACCCTCTGCCACTTCCAGGCCCCTACCCAAGCCTTGTGCAGATGAACCGTTTGCCCAAGGCCCGGTCCATTGGCCCATCCTAATGGAGTCAGGCTAGGGCTTTGGGGAGTGGGGTGTTGCCTTCCTCTGTCTCTGTCAGGCTTACCCACATGGCCTTTGCAGGGTGGTGCATCTGTTAGTGTCCTCATTCTCGGCATAGGCCTGGAGCCAACATTGGCCCCTAGAATCAGCCCTAGATGTCAGGGACCAAGGACTCCCACCCCACCATCCCAATACCACACACACACACACACACACACACACACACACACACACACACACACCCCATAAGATATCTTGCTTTTTCCATGCTCTTTTTGGGCTGAGACTAGATCCTGCTGGGGGTCGCTGCCAGAAAAGCATCGGAGGGAACTGAGCTGAGCTTCATGGGGGCCGCCTTCCTCGCCCCCGGGGTTTGGCAGGCCAAGGACTGCTGTGTCTGAGCTGGCGTCTGTCTTCCAAGGGCCTGCGCGTGGAGGAATGCTCTCACTCCTCCCCTTCTCGAAGCCCGAGTTTGGCTGCACCCAGAAGGCTACAGTGAAGAAAAACAGGCTGGTGGGAGAGCACAGCAAGAAAAAAAAAACCAAAAAAACAAAAAAAACAGATGCTGGCCCGTGGCCTGTGGCAGGTTTCTCCTAAATTTCAAGGCCTCTGCAAAGGACTGATTTCCTGAGCCCCGCCAGGAAGGGGCTTGAGGTCTCAGTGGTGTTTTCACCCCCTCCCTGGCCTGTTCTGTTTTGCTTGCTGTTGGAATGAGTGGGCTCCCCCTCTATTTAGCATGAAGGAGCCCCAGGCAGGGTATGCACAGACTGACCACCACCCCTCCCCAGCCAGGATCCTCTAAACCCTGAAAAGAGACTAGTAACATTGTACACGGGTGGCGTTTTTATGGACCTCAATCCAGGCACTTGGGGAGTGGGATATTCTTTGTGTATTTATTTTCTTCCCCAGAAGTTGGGGAGCAGTGGGGAGTTTAGCATGTGTTTGGTTCTGGGGTCTCTCCAGCCTTACTTTGGGTCAAGACAGAACCTTTGACCCTCCAGCTGGCGGCTTCCGGCTCCAGACCCCCTTTACTGCCCCCCCCCCCCCCGTCACTTCCCCCTTGCATCCTGTATAAGCATTTCTTGGGCCTTCCCAAAACCTACACATAAAACATAAATGATGGACATTAAAGAGCAAAAAAACAAAAGGAAAGAAAAATGGTGCCAGGAGAATTTTTTTTCTGGAAATACCCTTGTTTTGTTAGTCGGGATTGAGAATGTGTAGATCAGGGTCCCTCCCCACAAACTCCCAGTCCTTATAATCTCCAATGTTCTAAGTTCCTGTCCACTTTTCTGTAAGTTTTGACAAGAATCCAGCAACTTCATATGTGCAGTCATGGGGTGGGTGGGAGAAGGTAGTGGGGGCCCTTTGCTCCCAGATCTCAGAGAGGGAAAGTTAAAAAAAAAAAAAAAAACCACCATGCAGGAAGCTGGCCAGCTGTGAACTTGACCAGATGTCAGAAGTGAAACTGACCACAGGGGAGCCAGAGGCTTGCTAGGAGGGCCAGGTCATGACCCCACAGCTCCCAGCCACCCACATGGCCTGTAAGACACACAAGCATACTCATACACAAGATCACACAGAACCTCTGTCCAGATGGCCCAGCAGGAGACTGGCTGGCCTGGCTAGGAGTCAGGCAAGCCCCTCCCTGGAGACTCTGTGGACAGATTCTAGCCAGGGCTCTTGCCTGCCTGGCCTGGGAGCCTTTAGGACTCCTGACTCCAGGCTGTGCCCCTTCTGAGGCTGGTGAGGTAGGTGGTCAGAACTGCCCACCCCTTACTGGTCCATTGTGCAGGTCCTCTAGTGGGAGTGGCTTGGGGCCATCCTGGAAGGCAGGAGAAGGATTTACTCTTCTAGGAAGAACAGCAAGCACACCTTCCAGATTTCCAGGCCAGGGGGCAGGGCCAGCGGGGCCCAGCCAAGAGTCTGACATCAAGGAGACTGGAGCATCCTTGTCTCCCCCACCAACCCCTCACTGACAGGATGGACAAGGAGGACGACATGGCAGTGGAGAGGAGAGACAGAGGAGATGGGAGAGATGATCTCGGCACTAGCAAAGCTTCGCAGTAATGGGGAAGAAGACCCTGTCTGATGGAGAAGGGCTCAGGTTGGGGGGCCATCTTCCTACTATGGACCGACTATCCATAGTAGGAATGGATTCCTATAATAATGAAAGAAGTATATCTGCTCCCTTAAGGGACTCCCCATTCTGATGAAAGAAATACCATCTTCACCCTAAAGGTGTCTCTGGTGGAAAAATCCAGATTCTGTCTTGTGGGACTAAGGAGGGACACAAGTCCCCTCCTCAGCGACTGCTTTCTTCAGAGAGCTGCAGCAGGCAGCCCTGGCTGGTACAGAAAGTGTCACTGGGGACCTCATCCAGTCAGCCCCAGAGAGGTCAGGGAAGGGACATGGAAGCTGGCCCTTAGGGGTGCTTGAGGTAGCCAGCCTGGGAGGAGAAAGAACAGAGCCCAGCCTGGAGAAACAGGGAGCCTCAAGCCCAGAAAAGGAAGGGAGGAAAGCAAGGCGGGGGAGGGTAGGAGGGAGGGCCAGACGGGGCCAGGGCTCCTGTGGAGTCTGTTGAAGGGTCTGGACTGTGTTCTTAGGACTCTGGAAGGATTGCAAACCCTCCCCATCCCTTCCAACGCTGAGGGGGAAGGCTTGGTGTAACCCCTGCCCTTGGTATAACCTCTCCACCCCTCCTGTCTCCACCTCAAGGGTTGAGTCTCTACAGTCAGCTTCCTTATGTTTACTGACCTCCCGTGGGGCTGTGTGAGCACCAACCCCAAGTCCCCCAGACTCATTGCTTTGATCCAACAGTTGACCTTACTCTCTGTGTGCCTCCCAAACAGCCTCAGAATTCTAAAAAGTTTATAATTTCTTTTAGCCACAGGGCCTCTGTGTATGCTGTCCTATCTAGAATATTCTTTACCAAGTTACCTCAGTCCAGAGAATCTTTAGGGAAGGCCAACTGGTTCCCTGGGTCCAAATTAGTTTTTCCGTCTGTCTCTGACTATCTGTCTGCCTGTCTGCCCCTCTCTCTCTCTCTCTCTTTCTCTCTCTGTGTGTGTTGTTTGTTTAATCTGTTTTGTTTTTGACAGGGTTTTCTATAACCCAGACTAATCTGAACCTCCATTTATAACCAAGACTAGCCTTCAACTCCTGATCCTCCTGCCTCCACACCCCAAGATTGGGATTACAGGCATGTGCCATCACACTTAGCTCCAAATCAAGTTTCTTGGTTCCAGCTTCAGAAAACCCCACGGTCCCTCCTCTTCTTTACACTGCTTAAAAGACCTCTTTGTAATCAGGCACCCGTCTGAGTGATTATCCGATTACTGTAAACCCCAGGAAACCAGAGCCAGGCTCTGGTCTTGCTCACTGTCCCATGCTTAGCACCTCCCCCCGGTATAGAGCTGACTCACTGTTTGATTGCACTGAGCTAGTGATGAGTTCCTGCCATCCGCTACCCAGGGACACATGTAGACGGTCTTGCCACCTCTGTAGCGGGCACCTTCCACAAATAAAAGAAACAGCCTCCTCTACCAGGGGATTAGCCCAATAGATATAGAATATTATTTCAACATGCGATCACTACTTAAAATTGTTCATGAAATATTTTAGATACTTTTTTGTTCCACTAAGTTGTCTCAATCCTACGTGGTTTTTGCTTTTCTTTCGTGTGTGTGTGTGTGTGTGTGTGTGTGTGTGTGTGTTTGTTTTTTGTTTGTTTGTTTGTTTTTTGTTTTTTTGAGACACGGTTTCTCTATACGGTCCTGGCTGTCCTGAAACTTGCTATGTAGACCAGGCTAGCCGATCTTCCTAACTCTGCCTATCAAGTGCTGGGATTAAAGGTGTACGCCACCACACCCAGCTCCTATGTGTCTATATTCTTTCTCCACATCTAATTTTGGACCAGCCACATGTCAAACATCAATGGTCACAAATGACTAGTGGCCGCTGCACGAGGCCACCCACTGCAGTCCAGGGCTCAGCTGAAGAGAGTTGGACCTCCAGAGCAGGGACTCACTCCAAGTCCTCAGGGGTTCCAGAGAACAAATGGAACCCCTTAGCTTCTGCTCGTGTCCTCAGCATCCTTGGACCTAGCCTGTAGTGTTCACTACTGACATGCCTCCCGACACTCCCAAGGCATCCTTTCTCTAAACTCAGACCCGAGGGTCTGTCTGTCTCATTCCTTCATCTCGGACGGCCCAGGTGTCCCATCCCTTCCTCTCATGCCTCCCTCCCCTCCTTCAGCCAATGGGTAAAGAGAGACAAGATTTGAAACATATATAAGGCCTCTGCATCCAGCAGAGAGAGCCATGGGGGACCCCGGGCCTGTGGTAGAGCTCCAGGGGAAGAAGAGGCTGGGCCAGAGCTGGGGTTGATAGAAGCCATTTTCCGTGGTGCTCCAGCTGAGGGTCTGCGGACCACATGGCTGGAAGCAGCGGTTCCTCTGGTAATGTAAAGCAGACCCACTTCAGCTCTGTGGCAGCTGGTGGGCAGAAGGCTGGGCCCCCGGGGCTTGGGAGACAGAAAGGAAGAGGCAAGGAGGACTCTTTCAACCTCCTATCCCTTTTGGTTCCCTGCTCCAGCCTTCTTGTCCTCCCTCTGACCCTTCCCAGCCACACCAGACACCCTCTGCTCTCCTGCCGGGCCTGTGCTCGGGATCCAGCTCCCAGCTCAGCTCCTCAAGTGGGCAGGCATTCCCGGCACATGCCCTGGAGTGCTCCTGCACACTGCCCCAACTCAGGCCCTTATCATCAGCTCCAGGTGCAGGGTGAGAACTCCCAGGCCCAGGAAGTAATCCCCATTTCCCAGCATGCTCCACCTAAGCATTGACCTCTTCCTGTCATACAGCCTTGTAGGAGATGAAGCTAGGGACGTTTCCCAAAGGTGCCATCACAGAACACACTGGAACATTCTGGTTCTCATGCCTCATCTCTCCTGGGGCATTCAATGGTGCCCCCTTCAGACCACATCTGGGCATTTCCCAGACCTGGTAGTACTCCTTCTCGGCAATCCCTGCCCACCTGCCACTCCCTCATCACTGGTTCGAATGTTTCCAGCAACATTCCCAAAGGGTTCATGAAAAAGTGAGTTTGGGTCACCTCCCCAAGCTGGGATTACTCCCTTAGGGGAAAAAAAATCTAGGCATGCACTCCCTTACCCCATAGCCTAATGACTCAGAATATAAGGGTCCCTCAGAGTCATCCAGTAGGAGCCTGAAGCCCCACCTTGCAAACTCTTGGCCTGGGGTTCAGTGTCCACGCCCAGAGACCTAGCCCTACCCCAGGGCTAAGGCTTCCATTAGCAGTCCAGATGGTTCTCATTCTACTCCCCCAGACCTTGGATGCCAGCACTGTACACAGGATGTGCAGGCCAGGGGCACAGGGCAACTCAGGTGCCATTCATCAGTGCTGGGGCAGAGGGCCATGACATGACCTCGTGGGGTCCCCCGACAGAGCCCAGAAGGCAGCCTTAAGGAGCTTTCTTCTCCTCAACCCTGGACATAATAGCCAGGAGTCTTTGTGTTGCAACAGGAAGCAAGCCCAACCAACTCAATTTGGCAATTTACAGTCCATCATCAGAAATGAAAAGGCCAGGATAGGACATCCCCAGAACCCGATTTCTCCTGCTCCGTCTCCTGCTCCCCTTCCACGGGTCGCCTTCTCCTTTGTGCTGACAAGAAAGCCCAAAAGCCTCATGACCAAGGACCTAGGGGTAGAGAGTACTTTGGTCCTAATAATCCCCACCAAGGTCCCCAGGAGTCTTTGGTTCTGATTGGCCCATCCCTGTGAGCCACGAAGGTAATCACAAATGGGCTAAGGTGAAAGTTGAGTGCCCCATCCCTGGGGCAAGAATGTCATCTCAACCTGAAGCGAGGGACTGACAAGTGTGGCAGGGGCTGGAGCCTGGGGACTTGGTGTTGTTAAGACTGCTAAAAGGGTCTCCCGACACATTGAATGCAGTGTGGATTTCTAGAAGAATCACCAAGAAGGGCTGGAGAGGTGCTTCAAGAACTAAGAGCGCTTGCTGCTGTTGCGGAGGACCCAAGTTCACTTCCTAGCCTCCACATCTGGCAGCTTACAACTACACGTAACTTTAGCTCCAGGGGATCCGATGCCCTCTGCTGGCCTTCTTGGGTACCTGTATACACACACACACACACACACACACACACACACACGAGAGAGAGAGAGAGAGAGAGAGAGAGAGAGAGAGAGAGAGAGACAGACAGACAGACAGACAGACAGACAGACAGACAGACAGAGACAGAGAGGGAGGGAGGGAGGAGAGGGAGAGAAATAAAAATTAAATAAATATCTACAAAAGAATCACTGGGAAAAATGTGGGTATTGTGGTGCAGGAGCACCCAGCAGGCATTAGATCTTTGAGAAACCCCAAGAGGGTTCTACCGGGATAGCACTTGAATTGACCCCAAAGTCTGGACAGGGTGTAGATTGTGGAGTGGAAGAGCTAGGGAAAGAACACGAAGACCAGAACGAGCTGAAGCCAAGGCGGGAAAGGAGTGGGAGGCTGACTCGGACTCCCATAAACACTCACGAGAACAAGGGAGGACAGAGCCATGGCCAAGGTAATTTGGTGGCAGTCTGAGGAATCTGGACTGAACCGGGAGCTACTGAGGTCGCCTGAGCAAGAAAACGTTCCGGAAGGAGGAAGGAGACAAAAGGGGGAAGGGAGGTAGAAACAGAACTCAGGCAGCATTAGAAGGGAATACAGGACCAGTGAGATGATTCAGCAAGGCTAGGTGTCTGCCACCAAGGTCGATGACGTGAACTTGATCCCTGGGACCTCCATAGTAGAAGGAAAGAATTGATCCCTGTAAGTTGTGTTCTGATCTCCACTCACACATCATGGCACATGCATGCACACACGTGCACACATATATGAATGCATAGATAAAATAACATAAAAATTTAGCCAGGCATGGTGGTGCACACCTTTAATCCCAGCACTTGGGAGGCAGAGGCAGGCAGATCTCTGTGAGTTCGAGGCCAGCCTGGTCTGTACAGTAAGCTTCAGGACAGCTAGAGCTATAGAGTGAGATCCTATCTCAAAAGACAAACAAAAAAATCAAAGAAGAAAAAGAAGGAACGTGGCTGGGGATATAACTCTTTGGCAGAGTACCTGATTAGCATGCATAAGGCCCCCGGATTCAATCTCCAGTACTGGCAGGGGAAGGGGGCGGGGAGTGAGATTTGATGAGATAAAGTAAAAACCAGGTATAGCATGGTGGCAATTCCTATTAGCCCAGTACTCAGGCTGGTGCAAGAGGACCCAATGCCAGCCTGGGCTACAAGTGAGAGACCCTGTCTCAAAAGAAACCAAGAGAAACTAAGCTAGCCTTGGCATCACAGCAGCAAGGCAGTAGGGGGTCAGAATGAGAAAGGACACCAGCCTGGGCCACTATGTGGCTGACAGAGCTGTTCATGGAGACAGGAGAGTTGGGAGGCAGGGAAGGATTTCAGAGCCTTGAGGTGATGAAATGTCAGGGCTCGGGGAGTTTCCAGTCTTCTAGAGGAATACCTTTGAGTCATCCGGTTTTTTGGGGGTTTTTTTTGTTTTTCAAGACAGGGTTTCTCTGTGAGCCCCTGGCTGGCCTGGAACTCACAGAGGAGTATCAAGGCGGCATTAGAAGGGAATACAGGACCAGTGAGATGATTCAGTAAGGCTAGGTGCCTGCCACCAAGGTCGATGACGTGTGTCTATGTGTGTCTGTGTGTGTGCTAAGGATGGGCATGGGGGTAGTGTGTGTGACTGCCTAGAAGCCAGTGCCGGAGGTCAAAATCACAGTAGGTTCACATAGAAGCTGCCTCAGCAGCTCTGGGCACCTGGCTCCTCCTTCACAGGGCAGCACACGGGCTGGGCACGTGCCCAGAGAGTGCCACATGCCTGTCAGGCTGGGGCCTGCCACATGCCTCTCCAAAGAGGCTGCCAGAAGCCCCGCAGCTGGGTAAACCCAGAACAATGACTCAGAGGAGGGTGGGGGCCGGAGGGAGACTCCCATCCAGGCCAGACGGCAGTACCCCACCTGTCCGGGGTTCTGGTTGGCTAAGAACAGAGGAGGGGGTAGTGGGAAAATCTCTTTGGCATACTGGCACTGAGGCTGTCCCAGGCAGCTTGAACAAGGATCTGTGCCCTCATCCAGGTAGTATTCCATCAACAAAGCCCTTCTGTGGAGACACAGGGGCAGCCGCACTCCAGGCGTGGTGGGTGATCTGCTTTTTAGCCTGACAGGATGAAGGGTATCGGGGGGCCTGTTTCCTGTACTCTGGACCAATCCAGAGTCTGGTCCCAAGTTGGGTCTGGAAACTCCAGGGGACCCTAGGGAACTGGGAACTAATAAAAGTGCCTGTCGGGGACCCCTGGAAACTACTTCATGCTATCAGATGCCATTTGTCCAGTGCTTACAAAGCATGGCCACAATTGTCCTTCCATGCAATCACCTCGTTGGCCCTGCATGAGAAGCATGACTGGACCCACTTTACAGATAAGACCATGGAAAGCCAGGGATTTGTCCAAGGCCACATGAGAGTGAGTGGCAGAGACAACCCGGGAAGCCCACCCGCTCCACAGTGCCTTCTACTGTTCTGGACCCATGCTCCCAGCGGGCTGAGGTTAGAGGTGTAGGTGCTGGATGGGGATGGAGATAAAGGCTGGAGGTAAGGAGTGGGTCTAGAGATACAGGGGGACTGGAGTGAGAACCGCAACCGAGGAGGTGGAATGGAGCCTGGAGATGAACCCATCTTCCCTCCATGTTACTAAAGGACCCCTTTCCAGGTCGCTTGTCCCCTTCCAAAGAGTGACAGGGACAGCTGGAGCCCACCAGGGGGAGAAGAGAAAGGGGATCCCAGTTCAGAGCCTGGAGTCTGAACCCTAATGCCGCCAACAGGGCCCCCTCCCCTCTGTTCCCAGCCCCTCACCCCAGCTGCAGCAGGCTGAGGCTGCTGGGCACCTGGCACAGAGCCATCCAGGCCAGCCCAGGGGGGCAGGGCCCGAAGACAGTGGGATCATGGTGCAGACCTGATCCTGCCCTGGGCACCCCCATCTTCAGCTGCCTTACCACCCTGCTGATCCACAGTGGGTCCCAAGGGTCTGAGATTTTTTTTCTGAGAAGTTGGCTTTTAAAAAAAAAAAAAAATTGATTTGTTTTTGTCTTTATGTGTTTGAATGATTTGCCTTTACATATACCACGTGCTTACCTTGAGCCCTCAGAGGCCAGAAAGAGGTGTCAGATCTCCCTGGAACTGGAGGTACAGAGAGTTGTGAGCTACCATGAGGGCGTCGGGCATTGAACCTGGGTCCCTGCCAGACTAAAGCAAGTGCTCTTAACCACCGAGCCATCCTCCAGCCGACGATTCCTGTTGTCTATTTTGTTTTGCTTTGTTTTATGACGGAGTCTCATCCTGTAGCCTAGGCTGGCCTAGAACTCACTGTGTAGCCCAGGCTGGTCTCTAATTCCTAAAGATCCTTCTCTCTCTCCACTCCTACCTCCCAGGTTCTGGGACTACAGGCATGATCCATCTTGCCTGGCTAGAAACCCTGCCTTTTAAAGACCCCCCCTCCTCCCTCCCTTGGTCTCTGCTGGATCCCACCAGGTAGCTCCATGATGTTCCAAAAAGGAGCCTCCGGGCTGGAACATTCTCCCCAGCTTCTGCTGGTCATTTTGATTCTATCTCTTGGGTTATAAGAGGAAAGTGGGCTTCAGAGCTACACACTCCTGGACGCCAAGCCAGGGCCTGTCGCTTACTAGTTCTGGGGTCTGGGGGAAACTGGTCCCAAATCCTATCTGAGCTCTTATTCCCTAAGCTGTAAAATGGGGATAATTAGTTACTAACTCGGCAATTTGCTGTGCTACTTAAAGTTAATATTGCATGCATGAGGCTGAATCTAGCACAAGCCTGTTAAATTATATTTATGAATATAATTATCTCAAATTATCCTTGACTCACTGTCTCTCCCACTCCGGTACTAGAGATTCCCCCACAGGAACCTCACCCTGCCCTTCTAACCGGCCTTCCACCCTCCCCGCTGATGCCCGTCACGGCAGTCAGACTAGGTGATTTGTATGCCTCCCACTCTCTCAGCCTACCCACCCTCAACACACCCTGCATGAGGCCTAAACTGCAACCTGCTGCCCACAAGGGCTGCTCTCTGTGGGCCTCAGCTGCATCCTTCCGCCTGTCTGCCTGGGTCTCAATGTCACATTGCCTCAGTCCTTTGCACAGGAGGGATTCCATTTAACTTTGGGCCCTTGCTTTATATCTTTTAAAAAATTATAAGCTGAGGCTGGAGAGATGGTTTAGTGGTTAAGAGCATGTGTTGCTCTTCTAGAGGACCAGAGTTCAAATTCAACTGCCAGCACCCATGGCAGGTGACTCAGAACTGCCTATAACTCTAGCTCCAGGCTAGAGATTCTGTGAGCACCGTGCATTCATGTGCACATATTTACACATAATTAAAAATATTTAAAAATGCAAACAAACAAAAGCCAGGTGCAGGGGTGCACGCCTTTAACCCCAGCACTCAGGAGGATCTCTGTGCATTTGAAGCCAGCCTGGTCTATATAGTGAGTTCCAGGACAGCCAGAGCTCCATAGTGAGACCCAGTCTCAAAGTAAATAAATAAATACATCTTAAAAAAATTATAAGCCAACTCATAACTGGATGTCAATATGTAAAAGATTACAAATAGATCCATATCTGTCACCATGCACAAAACTCAAATCCAAGTGGATCAAAGACCTCAACTTAAATCCAGTTACACTAAACTTAATAGAAGAGAAAGTAGGAAGTACTCTTGAATGCATTGGCACAGGAGACCACTTCCTAAATAAAACACTAACAGCACAGACACTGAGCACAACAATTAATAAATGAGACCTCTTGAAACTGAGAAACTTTTGCAGGGCAAAAGACACGGTCAATAAGACAAAAAGACAGCCTACAGAATGGGAAAAGATCTTCACCAACCCCACATCTGACAGAGGATTGATCTCCACAGTATATAAAGAACTCAAGAAACTAGAAATCAAAACATTAAACAATCCAATTAAAAAATGGGCTAAAGAGCTAAACAGAGAATTCACAAAACAAGAATCACAAATGGCTGAAAGACATTTAAAGAAATGCTCAACATCCTTAATCATCAGAGAAATGCAAATCAAAACGACCCTGAGATACCACCTTACACCTGTCAGAATGGCTATGATCAAAAATACTAATGACAGTCAATGTTGGAGAGGATGTGGAGCAAAGGGAACACTCCTCCACTGTTGGTGGGAATGCAAACTTGTACAACCACTGTGGAAATCAGTATGGCAGTTTCTCAGAAAACTAGGAATCGAACTACCTCAAGACCCAGCCATACCACTCTTGGGCATATACCCAAGGAATGCTGATTCATATCACAAAGATACATGCTCAGCTATGTTCATAGCAGCACTATTTGTAATAGCCAGAACCTGGAAACAACCTAGATGCCCGTCAACTGAAGAATGGATTAAGAAAATGTGGTACATTTACACAATGGAGTACTACTCAGCAGAGAAAAACAATGACATCATGGAATTTGCAGGCAAATGGATGGAACTAGAAAATATCATCCTGAGTGAGGTAACCCAATCCCAGAAAGACAATCATGGTATGTACTCACTCATAGGTGGATTCTAGATATAAAGTAAAGAACAATCAGACTGCAACCCACAGAACCATGGAGGCTATATATATAGCATGGGGGACCCTAAGACGACTGTGGCTTATAACAAGCTTTGGTATTACTCAATTACTGAGCAAGCCTCAATGAAACATTTCACTATTAAGCTAAGAATACATACTCTATCAAGCTGATAATAGAAAAATAAATAAATTAATTAATTTTAAACAATAAAAAAATAAATAAAAATAAAAGAAAAAAATTATAAGCCAACTCATCTTTGAGACCCTCTTCACAGTCACTACTCGCCCCTACCCTACCCCCAGTCCCCTGAGTAAGTGCTCAGAACCCTGGGAATGCTGGGAGGCCCTCTTCCACCAAGAGTGAACCCAGCCTGTGCCTCCCCACCTACTTGGTCAGCTTCTACGCCAGTCTCACAGCCAAAAGGACCAGCATTGCCTTTCAAGGAAGACCCAGACCCCCAACTGTGCACAGAGACAGATAAAGTGAGGGAGCAGAGAGAAACCCAGTAACCGGGCCAGCCCCTTGACTTAATCCAGCCTGACGTTTGGCAGGAGCTCCAGACAATTGTCCCTCAGGCTCCAGCAAGGCCAACAGCTTGCTCCTTCCCCCATTCTTGGCTGACATGGAGAAGGAGAAGCCACCCACAGGCACCAATTTGTTAGGCAGACACAGCCTGGGCCTCCAAGGCAAGAGCTGGGAGAAGAGTATGAGGCGGGAAAAGTGAGAGGAAGATATCCTGACTGCTGAGCTGGGCTGCAACTGACACCCATCTGTCTGCTGCGACTCTTCCCACAGGCATCCTCCAATCCCCTTTAGAGTTTCAGGGATGCTCCTCTGTGTCTCGCCTGGGACACAAGCTCCTTGAGAATGGATGGACTCTTACTAATTAGCCTGTGCAGACAAGCAACAATTTGTACAGTCACTCCAAATTTGCACAACAGTGGTTCTCAATCTGTGGGTCACGACCCCTTTGGGGTTCAAATGACCCTTTCGCAGGAGTCACCTGACATCATCCTGAATATCAGATGTTTACATTACGATTCATAACAGTAGCAAATTTACAGTTATGAAGTAGCAATGAAAATAATTTTATGGTTGGGGGTTACTACAACATGAGGAACTGTATTAAAGGGTCACAGCATTAGGAAGGTTGAGAACCACTGGTACACAAGGAAATGGCTCAAATTTCAAATGGCTCAAAAAGCTTCTCCCAAGACCACACTATGGCTTCACAGTAGAGGTGGGGCCGCCTTTGAGACCTTGGGACTCCGTATACAGTCAGCTTTTCATAGCTGTGGTTTCGGCAGTCATAGATTCAACTAACAATGGGCTGAAAGTCGTAATACAAAAAATTGTGGGTCAGCAAAAAGGCCCAGTGAATAAAAGTGTGTGTGGACTCAGGTCCGGTCCCTGGAACGTACATTTAATTAAAAACAAACTGAAAAAACTGGATTCTGTGTGGTTTGAATCTATAATTCTAGCAGTCCTACAGCAAGGTGGGAGACAGAGATGGGAGAACCCTCTGGAAACTCATGTGAGGGCAGTGTAGCAGCAGCAAGAGAGACCCTGCCTCAAAAACAAAATGAAAGGAAAGAACCAACTTCCGGAAGTGTGACCTCCACTTCCAAGTGTCATGAGTACACACACACACACACACACACACACACACACACACACTACAAAAACAAAAACAAAACAAAACCTCTTTTAAAGCTGGGCTGTGCCGGGCGGTGGTGGCGCATGCCTTTAATCCCAGCACTCTGGAGGCAGAGGCAGGCGGATCTCTGTGAGTTCGAGGCCAGCCTGGGCTACCAAGTGAGTTCCAGGAAAGGCGCAAAGCTACATAGAGAAACCCTGTCTCGAAAAACCAAAAAAAAAAAAAAAAAAAAAAGCTGGGCTGTGGTGGTGCACACTTTTAATCCCAGCACTCTGGAGGCAGGGGCAAGCCGATCTCTGAGTTGGAGGCCAGCCTGGTCTACAGAGCAAGTTCTAGGACAGCCAGGGCTACACAAGGAAACCCTGTCTCAAAAAACCAAAACATAAAAAACTTCTTAAAAATTGCACCTGTATTAAACAAGTACATAATTTCTTGTCATTATTCTCCCCAGGTATATGCAAATACTCTATCTTTTCATTGAAAGACTGTGAACACTTGTGAGTTCTGTATCCAGAGGAGTCCTGAACCAGTCCCCTGTAGACACCAAGGGACCACAGGACTCTCGGTTTTTCTCACAATCCCCACATGGCGGGGTGCGGGGGTGAGGGGTGGGGGGTGTCTCAGAGGCAAGATACTATGACCTAGATTTCCAAAGCTAGGTTGCCCTCAGAAGAAGGGAGCAGGCTCCTTCCTCTCAATGTGTGCACTCCTGTTCTGTAGTCACCCCAGAAACCTCCCTCTGGCTTTAATGCAGAACCCCACATCTCCCTGGTCCTGCAGAGACGTCCAGGCCAGGAGGTGCAAAGCAACAGAGCCTGGAGGAGTCTGCCGCTCCCATCCCAAGTTCTACCCCTCCCCACAGTGGGAGATGTCCGCATAGACACAAAGCCCTGCTGATCCCGTTTGCTGGCTTTGGATACCTCCTGTATACAGCAGATAAAGACTGCTTGGGCCAACTTTAAAGACTACGCTTCCCCAGATCGATGGGAAAGACCTGTATTTTGTCTCTGATCTGCTTCCAGCCTGGTGGTGGAAAAAGATCACCCAAAGGGGAGAGATGAACAAAAGGTTACGGTACGGGCTTACTTCAGCACAGGCAGAGGCTGAGGGACAGACGGAAGGTGATGTGCATGGGCCATACTGCCGGTGGAGGGGAGAAGGCCTGGACTGTGGGGAGAGACTGTGGAGTTGGGGAAGAGTATGCGTGGGAGGAGAGGCCTGAGGGAGAAGGGAGGTTTGCGTGGGTGGAGGATGGAGGCCGTGTGCCAGGCATAACAGAGACAGCCAGGGACTGGGGTGGGGGTGAGGACCCTGGCGCTAAGACCTCAGATTCTGGACCAGGCTACAGCAGAGAAACCTTAGCCCGTGGGCCCTCCCCCTTCCCAATCCCCTGGTGCTAAAAAGCCCACGACATTTACGACTTCAGGAGGGTAAAGAGCCTGAGAAAAGAATCGCAGACCATATGGATTTGTTTCCTAGGTTTTTTTTTTTTTTTTTT
>CABHPQ010151863.1:10107-27185 GCA_902168405.1 Peromyscus aztecus
CTGCCAGTCTGGGTTCTTCCCCAGCTCCTGTCGCAGGGACTGATTGTCCTAAGTGGCAGTCCCTTGTTCCATCCCTGGGCAGCTCAGGTCTGGCCCTTCATCCTGCTATGGCTTAGAAATGTGAGTGGCCCTTTGTAAGTGGGTGATTGGAGGATTTGATGTAAATATGTATTTCGTGTGAATTACAGCCCACTCTGGCCCTCCAGGTCTTGAGCCCTGTCCCAAACCTGTGCTCTAGCTCCCAGCCAGCCTTCACTGGTAAGAGGCCCTTGGGGAAGGCCTGGGGTGGGGAGGTGAAACCACTCCCACACATGTTAGGGGACTGTGCAAAGCCACAAACCCGCGAAGCCACAAAGCATTGTGCTATTCAGGCCTGCTTCCAGCTGGCTCCCTGCCCACCTCCCTCAGGAGCCTGGCCCTGGAGGGGACTTCCTCTTTGACGGGTAGCACTGGCTGCCCCTGCCCCCACCAGTCCCCTGCCAGAGAGTCCACCTTGAGTGGGGGCTGAATACTGCCTACCATATACAAATGCTCTTAATTAAGACAAAATAGCATACCACCTGACTTGTGTTTCAGGCAAGGGCAATGACTTGATGGTAGGCATGAGCTTGGGAGAGAGTCACATCTCCTTCCTTGTGAGAAAAGCATTTGGCCCATGAAGTGGCATCATTGAGGATGGGGGTATGTGTGGTGGCTAAGTGTGGGAGAGCAAGAGGGTGCTGGCAATAATGGCTCTGTTTGGCTAAGCATACCAGAGAGGGGCCATAGTCTCGTTCACTCCAGTCAGTGCTCAATATTAGCCTGTGGAATGAATGAATGAATGAATGAATGAACAAATCTGTGAACAGCTAGGTTGTAAGTATGTTGATTAGTCTTTGTTTCTTGAGAACCTGGGCCTGTAGGATTGTTGCTCAAAGTACTGTGTGTATCTTTGGCCAACATGAAAAGCACATTCCCAGCCCTCCCTCCCCCCAGAATGTGACTTCATGGGAGAGAGCATGCCAGACCATGAGCGGCCCCAGTAGAGAGTTTCAGTGCTAGCCCAGGCAGCAGGCCTCTGTCCCAACTCCATAGGCCATCCATCACCCCGCTGGCTGACCAGCTAGTGGGCTTTTCTCATTTAGATGTTTGTCATTACTCAAATACCTCCTTAGCAATGGCTTCTGTTGACTACAGGTGCCCCCTGACCTAATACTTGGAGGAAAACCCATTTTGGGATTGGCCAAGTGAAACGGCAGGACCCCCTTACACAAATCTCCAAATCCTATTCAGCATGTGGACACAGTGTGAAGTCTGGCTTCAGAGAGCTTGGGCCCCATCATCCCCTGAAAATGTCTGGCTAGTTATGTTCGGGTCAGGCAGGGCTGAGTTAATCAGTAGGGCTCAGTGGCTGGTAGGAAAGGGGCCGAGGAAAACAGCCCCATCTTAGGCGGGACACAGCCAGATCCAGTGTTTGGACGGAGATAAAATGGTCTCCACCACCATCAGCTTTGCATGTGTGCTGGAGCTAGGAGGGGTGACCCTCAGACCAAAGGTCACACAGGGACCCCAGTAAAGGGTTGGCATTTGGCAGGAGTGTGAGTGTGTAGGAGACACACTGTGGACCAGTTTGATTCAGGCAACAACACCCTAGTCCACAGCAGGGTTAGGGGAGGCCAGCTTAGCCTCTTTAGAACAGACCACAGTATTGATGCCAGCTATTCTCCCAGCATGGTCACCCCCTGCCGTGGGGGCCAGGCCTGAGCCTCACCTGTCCTGTATAACTAATCCAAGTACAGTCCCAATGTTGAATGAGAGGCCTCGAACGTCTCTACAGAACACATAAATACTTGTAACTCCCCCGTGTTCACTCCCACTCTCCACTTGATGTCAAAGGCTATGGGCTACCACCCAAAGGATCTCATGGCTCAGTGCACCCCAAGGTCCTTCCTTGACCCCAGACACATCACATCCTCTGGGTTCCCGATGTCTTCAGAGGCTTGGTGTGTGGGATGTACTCTCCTACCCCCACTTTCCAACCTCCTGCCCTGCTTAGGCCATCCCAGTACCCCTGAGCCTTGAAAGAGCCAACTAAGAAGCCATTATGCTCCCCCATCAATAAAAGTACCAGCTCAAGGTACCCAGCATTGTCCAACCCCCTAAAGGGCCTCTCAGGAATCCACATGCTGCCAGAACCAAGGACTCAAGGCCAGGGGACATTGATGGAGTGTGGCCCTGAGCTCTGTCCCAAAGATATAAAAGAAAGGGCTGTCCTTGGGCCAGCGAGCTTGGTCTGAGACAAAAGGTAAAAGAACACAGTGGCCCCTCCCACCCCGACCACTGTTCCTTGGACTAGAGCTAGACTGAATCCTGGCTGCATATGGCTTTGTGATTGAGACTCCTGTGTCAGGGACAATGAGCAAGCATAGAGCCTGCAGCTTTTCCTGGATTCACCAAGCCATGGCCACCATGCCTCTTTCTACACATAGGGAAGAAAGTCCATGAGAATAGGAGACTAGCTGCCCAAGGATCCAGGGTAGGAATAGACAGACTCGGGACCCAAGGCAGAGGATCTCATGGGTAGGATGAAGTATGGGTCTCAGGTTTGGGAGTGCACTCTGGTAAGTGAGGCTATTTGCCTCTCAGAGGAATTACTACTGGCACATGAGGACAGATGAGGTTTGGGGAGTGTATAGTGTATACAAGTCAGGGTCTTGTGGGATCAGAGACAGAAACCAAGGTGTAACAGAAAATGGCCTAGGATGGAGAATGACCTAGAGACATAAGAGCCAGTTACTGACCAGTTACCTGGTCTGTGACAGGAAGTATCCAGAGTAAGAACAGAAGATGAGCTGGGCAGTGGTGGCACACACCTTTGATCCCAGCACTTGGGAGGCAGAGCCAGGTGGATCTCTGTGAGTTTGAGGTCATCCTGGTCTACGGAGTGAGATCTAGGACAGGAACCAAAACTACACAGAGAAACCCTGTCTTGAAAAACAAAAAACAAACAAAACAAAACAAAACGAATAGAAGATGAGCCCAGACCATGCGCAGGTCCCAGTACCCCTATCCTGGGGGTCATCTGTGCACAGTAGGAGAGCTAAAGTTTATGCAGGTGAGTCTGGGCTGGACGTGGGTGTGAAGAGCCCTGAGGAGATACAGGAACCCCAACTCTAACATAGTAGTGCTTATCTCCTCTAGACCCTTGAGGAGTTTGAGAAGGACAGCAGAGGCCAGTGCCTTATTGCCAGCTACCCGTCCTGAAGCTCTGTCAGAGAAATGAGAGGAAGTGGTCCAGTGGCATACGAATGCCAGCACCAGCAAAAGAGGTTTGGACAGGCTCTGAAAGCGACAGTCCCTACAGTGTGCCCCTTGCAGCGTCCTGTAGCCTATCCCTGTGCCCATGGGCATGTCCTAACCCACATGCTGTGCCCTCTGCCATGACCAGGAAGCAGACCCTAGCCAGTCTGCTTATTCCCCATGCAGTCAGTGTGGAAGGCTGTATCTCAAAGGAGTGATCCACGTACTTTAAAATTATTTTTAAAAACAAAGCTGCCAGAGCTGAGGTTGATAGTGTACTTGCCTGGCATGCGTGAAGCCCTGGGTTCCATTCCCTATAAAGCAGGTGTGGTACTGTAGACCTGGACTCTCATCACTGGGGGCATAGAGACAGGAAGATCAGAAGTTCAGGGTCATCCCTGGTTATGTAGAAAATTTGAAGCCAGCCTAGGTTAAATGAGACCCTGTCTTAACACAAATAAACAAACAAAAACAAAAAACAAACAAACAAAAAGCTACCAAAAGACAACAACAAAAAAATGTTATAGGACAGAGGACCGGAATAGGTAGTTATTTGGAGAAGTCATACAAATGAGAAGGAACATCCACAGCTGTAGACATTCTATGTCACTAACTGTGGGAATATAAATCAAGACGTATACGCTGTGTCCCTCCAGCCTATCAGGATGGCTGTTAGCAAAACACAGGCACTGACAACAGTGGAAGAGGAGGTGGGGAGGTGGGGCTATTGCACATTGCTGCCCAAAGGAGACACAAGACCCAAGGTGCTGGCAGCATGGGTCATTGGTTCCCAAGTCATGAAGCATGAAGTTACCACCCACTCAGTTCTGCTCTAAACAAGGCTTTATCTTAAAAAGAAAAAAGAAAGAAGTAATAGCCCAGAAAAAAAAAAAAAAAACCACAATTGCTGGGCTGAAGAGGTAGAGTATAGTTGTTAGAGCGCTTGCCCAGCGTGCATGAAGCTCTGGGTTCAGTCCCCAGCATCACATAGAAATGCATCCATAAAAACAGAAAGTCCTTTAAAAAAAAAAGATCTGTCATAGAGCTCAACAATTCTACTTTGGGGGCTATACCCAAAAGATAGGCAGGACTTTGAGGAGCTATCTGTCCACTGTGTTTACTCTGGCAAGGTACACAATGGCCAAAGGCAATGTCCACTGTGGGGATGGATAAAACAGGCTCCAGACACAGGAGAGTACATAATATTCCTTCCGAAGGAAGTGTGCTCCAACACAACATGACATGGATGGATCTTGGGGGCCTTCTGCTAAGACACAAATCCTGAAAGATCCTGCCTCTAGTAGAACTGCAGGCCCCTGAGCGGCCGAAGCCAAAGGGCCACAAAGCAGGATGAGATGGCTGAACCTGAGGAGTCGGTGTTTCACAAGGCCAGAGTGCATCTGTGAAGACGGAAGGTTCTCAAGGTAGATGATGGGAATGACTGCACAACACTGTGAGTGAGCTTCAAGCCACTAAGCTGAACACTTGAACGTGGCCGGGATGAGAGACCTTCCATCATGCATATTTTAGAAAGGAAGCAGTGGCAAGACAGCTCAGGAAATAAAGACCCTTGCTGCCATCGAGCCTGTTAACTCCAGTGTCATTCCCAGACCAGACCCACAGGATGGAAGAACAAAACTGATTCCTGCAAGTTGTCTGACTACCACATGCATGCTTAGATACATGCATGCACACATGTACATGCAAAATAAGGAAATAAATGTAATAAAACAAGAGACAGGAGGAGAAGAGGGCATGGAGTCACAAGGCTCACAGGATCTACTGCCTGCAAAGTACCAAATGGGCCCTTGCCATGGCTTCCATTGTGAAGATAAGGGAGAGAGCGGTGTGGCAAAGGCAGGGAGCAACCAAGGACTTAGGTTCTCTCTGATCTCATCTCACTACTGCAGGGATGGAGCAGGTTGATTCATGGGCTCGGTGGCAAGCTTGGGCTCTGGATGCTGACAGGGACAGGCACAGACACACTGCCTCTGCAAACTTCACGGCGGGAACGAAGTTTTCTTATTTGACAGATGGACACTAGTCCCCAAAACTGGACCCATGTGAGCTGCAAGAGATGCAGAAGACAAAAGCTCAGCATGACAGGATTTCTGACAGGCCTGAAAACACATGTCACAACACCAGCGCTCCCTATAAATGTGCATCAGGGGGGGGGGGGGGGGGGGGTAACCGCAACAAAGCACCAACCTGCCACGTATGAGCCTGCAGGACTGAGATTGAGGTAAAGGAGGTGCCTTATCTGGGTCAAGCTGGAGTGAACAAGCAAAGGCCAGCACAAGGTTCACAGCCTCCTGGGCCGACCACTGGAGGTTGCAGGCGTCTTATCTATTGTTTCATTTGGTCAGCTGATGAATCCCATTTCTGGGAGGGCGGGGGTCCAGCTTACCACAATCACTCACCTGTGAGCCACAGCAAAGCCAAGGCAGGGCAGACTGACTCAGCCCAGCTGCCTCGGACCCTCAGGTGAAAGACACTTTCCCCCCTCCTCTCTTTTTCTTTTTGCCTAACAATCAAGGGAGCTCAAAGGTGTTTACCATGAGTACTCGGTGTTTCTGATTTTACTGTTTTATTATCTTTTTAATGAAAGAATAATTTGAAAGCCGACTGGAAGATTAACCACTGCAGATGAAGGGTTGGCCTGTATGGGTAGGGGCCCTGCAAGAGGGCTGGCCGGTAAAGCCAGGTCATGGGGCCAAAGGCCCAGCCGGTTTCCCTGAGGCCCTCCAGACCCTGGACAGGGCAGAGAGTATTAGGTACCTCTAGGCCCCTCTTGGGCCACCAATCAGCATAGGAGTGCTGTGGGAAGCTATGGCCAGGCTCCTACCATCCTCTCATAGCTAGGAAACCTGTAAAATGGCCATTTCCTGAGCCGGGGGGCTTCCTGTGGGAGGACAGTGCCCTCTCAGCACAAAGCCAGCCAGCAGACTCTGGGGCCAGCTGTTGTGACTCTCCATGGGCCCCAATAAGCCATAGAGAGGGCCAGCCTTGCATTCTCGGGAGGGGCAGCTGGCCGGAGGCTTGGTGCCGGCATGCAAGCTGCTCAAAGCGCCCTTTGTTCAGGTCCTGCCTGTGGCCAGCTGCTCCCAGCCGCCGGCCTGTGCTGAGAGCCCATGGGCCCCCCGGTGACATGTGCTGGGCACAGCTGGAGCCCTCAGGCCATGCTCACTGCCCACCCTGGGGAGCGGCAGCCCCCACAGGCCACCAGCTAGTCCCAGGTGATACAAAGCTTTCAGGGACTCTAAGGGGTTACAGAGTCAGGGTCCCACTGGCTGTAGACAGAACCAGGACTCTGTGGAGAAGTGGCCCTTTCTATAACAGCCCACTGCTTTACAAATATCTCAGGAGTCATGGGTGCCTCAGAGGCCACAGCTGAGTCTACTTGCTCACAGTGTGGTGGACTCCTATTGGTAGGTAGCCTTGCCAAACCCCTGGGAACTGCAGCTCACAACTTTGGTTGGCTCACCTGAGCCCCTGGCTACTTAAGGTGACCTGGAATGGTTCGGCTTGCTTAGACAGTGGGGGGGTGTAGGTCCCTTTTGCACCAGAGGGCCTCTCCCAACAGTGACAGTAAGCTGGTGGGGCCCTGGGGCCCAGCACAACATAGCCAGGAAGCAGGCATTTCCTCAGGCCAGCCACCATGAAAGGTAGTAAGCTGGAAGACGGAGCTGGAGGCAGAAGCCCGGCCTTGGGAGTGGGCAGCAGAATCCCACACAGGCCTTCTGCAGGAGCCAGCTCCCAATGGCACTGGCCACAGATCGCCAGCTGCTGTGTCCACACCCATTAGGGGAGACCTGATTTAGGGGCAACTCTAGGAGACACAGAGCTACTTTCCCCTGAGAACCAGCCCCAACTGCCAGCTGTCTGGGCAGCCATTCTCCACACTGGGCAGAAGAGGCTATGAGGCTTGCTTGCTCAGTCACCATGGGGATGGGTGTTCCCATCTAGCAGCTAGCCAGGCCCTGAAAGTGGACAACAGCTGTCATCTGGCCCTCCCATCGTGGACCCCATTTCAGCAGGTGGCATGAGGTCCAGTGTCCACTAATATCTGGGGAAGCTTATGTGGGACCAAAACCACAGGGGGCGCCTTGAAGACTGGTTGTTTCCCCTGATCCACATTCTACATCCAAGCCACCCCTCTGTGAAACTCCCAAGGAGTGTTAAGGTCCACACCTCCCTTCTTTCTGGTCTAGTGCCCACCTTCTGGTTGAGGCTCAGCCACCTAGGGCCCCCTGGTATCATCTTTAACCCTCACACTATTATGTTACGGGTATAGGGGCCAACCCAGCAGGACTTTGAACATTCCAGCTTGAACAGTGACAGACTGTCTCCACGAACTTCCTAACAAGGCCCTCTGGGATGTCCAACGCTCTTAGGAAGCAATAAAAATGTAATCAGGTTGCCCAGGAGGTACCTCCTGAGCATGCTGTGCCAGTAGGCCAGGGCTCAGGAGCTTCGACTCCAGTTAGATTTTGAAAGCCCTACTAATCACCTACTGAGACTAGGGCTGAAAAGGAGGCAGATGGGGCAAGTGAGGATAAGGCCAAGAGGAGACTTGGGCCCCAACAGTGGGCTAGCCCATGCTTGGGCCCATTATCATCAGGGAAAATCCTCCTCTGAAGGGAGGCTTCTGGGCCTCAACCTTGGAATAAAGGCTGCCCACCCACGGTGGGGAGGAGAGCAGGCCCTGTGGTCATTTTAATTTTACGTGTGCTGCTGGTGCGGTGCTGTGTGGTACTGACTAGAGTTACATGCGGTTCAGGTGGTTTAATGAGCTGCCTCCAGCCCTGGGACCCAGCTTGCTGCAAGCCGGCAAGGTGGGGGTGTTCATGCCCTGCCCACTCCCTTCCTCCCTGCTTGGGTGTTCTAGAGGTCAGGAGGCGAACATGGGGGTTCAGTGGCCTCCTGACGCCTGGTAGGGGGCAGGGCAGATGGCGCCAGGATATGCACACAGACCAGCCCAGGAAATCCCTGCCTAGAACTGCCTCATCAGCAGATTCAAACCAAGCAAATTCATGCCATCCCCCAGACGCCTCCAGGATACTTGTGAGCCAGTCTCCCCACGGCAGGGAGTGGGCAGCCTGGGTGCTCTGGAAGTGTGCGTCTGCATAGGACAGGAGGCAGTGATTTTTATTTAATGAATTTCAAACTACGTGGGGTTGCAAACACCAGCAATTGAGGAAGGTGATGACAGGCAGACGTGAAAATGAAGTATCTGCAACGATGGGAAAGGGGGCCGTCTGAGCCTTGCTGGGGGCAGGATGAAGAGTGTCTTTCCATTCAGAGAGGTCAGCTCCACATAGCTGTCCACAGCTGCCCTGTCTTCCCTCACGGAGCTGAGTGTCCCCTATTCAGGAGAGTGCCTCTTGTCCCTGCTGAGATATCCTCCCCTTCAATATTTTAACCATTTGTTTCTATGTTTCTAGTTTTATTCATTCTTTCTTTCTTTTCTTGTTTTTCTGCTGCTGCTGCTCTTGTTGAAAAGGGGTCTCGGGGGAGCCCGGACTGGCCTCAAACTCTATGTAGCCAAGGATAACCTTGACCTTCCAGTACTCATCCCCTAACATCATCTCCCCGGTGCTAGGATCGTGGGTGTGCAGCACTATGCCCAGTTTATGCAGACTGGAGATTGAACCCAGGGCTTTGTGCATGCTAGGCAAACACTCTCAACTGAGCTTAGTCCTCAGCCCTTGCGGTGAGTTTGGATTGGAGGACAGGAACAATTGTCTCCATAGTGCAAGGTGTGTTCTTTTAATACGAGCCCAACATGTGATTGGCTTCAGAAATCTTCCACGATGCAAAAAAGCAGAGAACAACCATTACCAGGCTCCAAAACTCAAGGAGACAGCTTGAAAACCTGGTCTCCACATTCCTTGCCACTCCGGCCCTGGAATCTGGGCTTTAAGATCAAGAGAGCAAAGCACAGGCCAGTATATCCTCTCTGCATATCCTGTCTCTTGGCTCCTGTCTCCTGGAATGCTCACTTCGACTTTTTTTCTCACTGCAGATCAAACCCAGACCCCTGCACACACTAGGCAAGTGCTCCACCACGGCTCTTATGGCCTTTTTTTTCCCCCTTCTGGAATGTTCATTTCTAAAGTGGAGCTATGAGGAAGCCACACAGCAGGGGTAACAGCCTTGGAGGTGGATTTCCCCACACAGCCGCCCCTGTGCTGAGCAGAGAGGTGCCAGCCCCAGAGCTGTGTAGCCTTCAGGCCTGGAAGCTCTGCTCTGAGAGCTGTCTGAAAGTGCTGGATTTATGGGGGGTTATTTTTCGGGAGTGGGGTGGCATGGCTCGGGATAACAGCAACAGTTATTTCAGATTCCTGTTAGATTCTGAACTACTTACTTGCTTGCATTCTCTGATCTTGCATCTACTCAAAGCCTATTCTGAAAGAATTGCCCTATGACACCCATGGTGGCTAGGGTTAACTGTCAGTCTGACAAAATCTAGAACCGCCTTGGAGCCTGGCCTCTGAGCATGCCTGTGGGCCTCTCTTGATGGTGTCCATTGATGTGGAGAGACCTAGGTTGTATGAGTAAGGAAAGTGAGCTGGGCAACAGCATGTAGATATTTATTGCTCTCCTCTTCTGACTGCAGACTTCTTCTGGCTGCCTTGACTTCCCCACCCTGATGGACTATAGCCTGGGACTGTGAAGCAAGATAAACAAACTTTTTCTCCATTAAGTTACTTTTGTTAGGGTACTTTATGTAATAACAGGAAAAAAATAATCCCCCCAGTCACCATGCTTATCCCTCTTTTCCACACATCACATAATATATCACAAATATTCTGTTGTATGATGTCTTCATATTTATAATTAGGCCTCACCCACACTAGCTCAGGATTCAGTGTTGACAACCTGCTCTATTTGTTCTCTATTTTTGTGTGTAGTTTCTTTGTATATTTTTGGCTATCTCTTCTTTTTTTTCAGCTGTCCATTATGTTTGCTTTACTGAATGTATTGGATACATCTGTTTGAAAATTTTTAAAAATCAGACTGGGGCTGTATAGTTACTCAGCATGCACGAGCCTGGAGTACTAGCCTTAGCACCAGAAAATTAGTTCATTATAAACAAATCAAACCCTCTGCCTTTTGAGGGATTTTTGATATCTCTTTTTGGAAGATAAATTTAGGACATTAATATTTAGTATAAAATTGAATATATTTGACTTGATTTTTTCCATTCTTATGTGTGCTATGGTTTCTTGTCTCTCCCCGCTTTCCCGGCAGCTGCTGAGTTGGTCAGCTCCGCCCTTCCTGCTTATCTCATGGACCAGGACATTTTACTGTCCTCTCTCATTCTACCAGACCCTTAAACACCAAACTAAAATCAGCTCTTATCTAAAAACCACTTCCCACAGCACTCATTTCTTGAGACTTTTCTTTGGTGAGCCAGTGATTTGTGTATGGCTCTCTGTTTCTTCTGACCTCCATCAAGGACTCTGTGGAGCCAAGTCCTTAGAGCCTAAAGCTTTTTGTCAAAGGCCAGGCAGTAGGTGCTTAAGGCTCTGTGGGCCACATGGCCTCCATCCTGAAGTGGAAGGGACAAGAGACAGTACATCCACAAGAATTCATGCTATGTGCTCATAAAACTTGATTTGTATAGACATACAGGCAGACTGTGGGCCAAGTTCACAGACTTCCTGGTTCCTCATCCTCTGGTGGGGGAGCGTTATCAGGTAAATGGTATCAACACAAATTCCTGTCAACATCCCCATGCCCAGGACTTCAGTGTGTGACCATATTTGGAAGGAGGGTCTTTGCAGATGTAATTTAAGATGAGGCAACAATGGCATGGGGTGTGCTCTCCATCCAACATGACAAGGGGACATTACAACCCAGAAACAATGGTAGGGAGGAAGCCAAGTGGGCGTGAAGGGAGAGGCTTCTACAGTGTTTCTATAAGCCACAGAAAATCAAGGATTGCCAGCTTCCAGACAACAGACTGGGAGTGGGCTCTTCTCAAGGCTGGAAGGAACCTACCTGCTAATCCCTTATCTTTGATTCACATCCCAGAGAGAATAGCCCCTAAATAGCTACAAGTTGTCACCCAGACCAGTCTAGGGACTGAACTAGGATCCCTAGAGATGTCTACTCCATTAAGCCAGAAGGGCCCCCACCAGATCGTCTTTTTCCTTGGGGGCATATTGGCCCACTGTTTCCTCACACCACAGAAACATGTGGGCTTTGAAGAATTAATCCAAGTCATTGGAAGCCAGCAGGACTGAGGCAGCAACAAGGCCTCAGAGGTGTGCTGCTCTGTCTAGACAGAAGACGAGCCCTAAACCCCTATCCAGTCCCACTATGCATAACCCCCTGAGAATACAGAGGGGCCTCTGCATATAGGAACAGCCCCAGTTGCCCACCCTGAAAGTTGCTCTTGTTGGGGCAGGGGCCTAAGATTACCCATACCTAGAACTCTTAGTCAGCTTTGCATTCATTTAAAGCAGGCCTCCACTTTTTTGCCAGGAAAGTCATGCACATCTGCTGCCCAATTATGTAGGGTTTTACTCTTAGACCCTGGACACCACTACCAATGGCTGCCAATCCCCATGGAAAGACATTGGTCTTTTAGCTGGGACTGGGATGCATTTTCACATACAGGGAGCCACACTTCGAAAACAACCCCAATCAAGAATTCCCACAGGACTAGGGTTTAGTGAAGCTGAGACCCTCAGGGTGAGCACCCTTCACCACAGCGGTAGACCTAGGCAAGCCTGCTGAGCCACTGCCTGGACTCTGGCTCCTTCTATGAAGGTCTTGGTGCTGCACCTAGCCAGGCATGTCTGAGACCTGCAGGGCATGGGAATGAGTGGGTCACCTAATCACAGGTTGTGCTATGGCTGTGTGAGCATGCGCTGGGGGCACAGTACTTGTAGCTGGCCTATTCATTGTTCATTGATTGTTCCACGACACACTTACTGTGCAAATCTAGACATCTTAATGAGGGGAGACTTTAAAGTGTATTTTTTTTTCTTCCTGTCAGGAATGTTTTAAGGGACTGAGGAAATTGTGCATGGAATTGCTGTTTTAGGAGGTGGTAAGTCAACAACTTCAGAGGGAGCCACGCTACTTCAGAGCACATGTTTGCACAGTTCATGGGAGATGTACAAGTGACCTGAAATGGATTCTAAGTGCTCATCTCCTCTTCTCCTTGAGTTTTATTCCCTGGGGAAGAGGCTGTTTCCTGGAGAGCCCAGCATATGTCCACTCTCTGCCTCTGCCCCCTGTGTCCTGCCAAGCAGGGCTGGACAGGGTGCCTGCAAGACTGGTTGGTCAGCAGCATAGAGCATAAAGATAGGAATGGAGAAGCTCTGAGGTCACAGTCAATCCTGAGTCCTCTCAGAGCTCTGGGGTGAGCGAGCATGCGTGTACACACACATACACACACACACACACACACATACACTTCACCCTAAAGTCTAAGTTTAGGAACACCCCAAGACGGACTTTTGTATGTTTTTAAGATAGGGTCTTGTTATATAGCCCTGGCTGCCCTCTCGCTTAGTGTATACAGCCCAGGCTGGCCTGGAACCCATGG
The DNA here is from genome assembly GCA_902168405.1 of Peromyscus aztecus. NCBI lineage: Eukaryota > Metazoa > Chordata > Mammalia > Rodentia > Cricetidae > Peromyscus > Peromyscus aztecus. The sequence goes on from CABHPQ010151863.1 coordinate 22,952, forward strand.
CGATCTTCCTGCCTCAGCCTCCCAAGACCTGTGTGCTACTACACCCAGCTCCAAGATGGTCTTGTCTTCAAACTTAGGCTGAGGCTCCTGCTCCTTGAGGGAATGAATGCTTTAAGAATGGGAATGGCCAAAATTTAGCCAAAAAGAAATTCAAAACTCACAGATCCTCTTTTTACTAATTTATGTCAAAAAATAAATAAAAACTTCTTGCTAGGGAAACTGCAGATGAGATGAACTCATGGGTCTGTCTAACATGGGAGGGAGAAATACAAGATATTTTATACAAATGTGTGCTGAAACGGAGGAGCGCGGGCACCTCCCGACTCACCCTCTGGTACCAAAGCAGAACACATGGCAGGAAAATTAGGCCTTCTCCTGCGGAACACAGATGCGCATACTTGACCCAGAACCTCAGTGATCTAGTCCAACAGGATGTACATTTAAAGACATTGTGACGGAGATGGCTTTGTGTGACAAATGGGGGTTGTTTTGTTCTTTGCAGTATAATGAGCTCAAAATATAGTTTAAGAGAGGAAAAGGCTAAGCCATCTCAACAGGAAAGGCATTGGGTACCACCCAACAGTAACTGATACAGTCTCCAGGCCCAGGAGACGAGGAAGAAAAAGAACATGTCCCAGTTACCATCACCAGCCCCCTCACCCCCGTTAGTCCCAATACTACAGACCCAAGGCTTGTGGACCCAATACTATCAGACCCGAGGATTTCAGGCCACTTGGCCTCTCTCAGTTCACCGCTGAACTTCCAGTTCAAGTCCCCAGCTGGTGCCAAGAGGCAAACCAGAAAATAAAAGGAATATGAACCAAAAAGGAAAAAGTACAAATGGTTTTATTAGGGATAACCAGATCTCTCCATAGAGAACACTAAAGGGCCCACAACAAGCAAACAAAAGTGAGTAGATACTCTTCTCCTAGTCAAAAGTAAGGTCAGCAAAGCCACTGGAACAAGGTCAGCACGAGAAACAATCATTGTCCTTCTATATCCTAGCAACAAACAACCCCCAAAATAAAATGGGAGAAAGAGTGTCCTGTCAGGAGCTTCAAAAACATGAAGGATGAAGAATCAATCTAACACACTGTGTGTCCTGGAGACTGCATGGCACCATGACCTGCCCTGAAGATGCTTAAGCAGGGAGAGAGGGAGAGGGAGAGGGAGAGGGAGAGGGAGAGGGAGAGGGAGAGAGAGAGAGAGAGAGAGAGAGAGAGAGAGAGAGAGAGAGAGAGCGCAGTGCTGTTCAGACACATGAGAAACCCATGTTTCTCTGTTCCTCTGTGCAACAGCAGTCAGAAAGCCAGGGCTGGCTTCGGGTTTGGATTTTGGATTGTTGTTAAAAGTTGACGACTAGATTCTCTGATTTTCCAGAGACTGTGAAGGGTCCAGCAGAGCATCACACTTTGAAAATGAACCAAATTGGAGGATTAACAAGACCTGATTTCAAGGCTTAGTGTAGAAGTCACAGCAATCAAGGTTTTCCTGGCAGAACAGTTTACAAAGTCCAGAAACCGGACCCAGCACACGGCCAACTGATTTTCATCAAAGGTGCCAAAGTAATTTCATGAAAAAAAGAGTCAGAGGGACATGAGGGTAACCACATGCAAAGGAGACTTAGTCCCGATTCATACCTGTCACCGTGCATAAGATTAAACTTGGAAGGAATTACAAATCTAAACAAGAAACATGAAACGATAAAGTTTCTACAGAAAACAGGAGAAAAGGCTTTGTAACCTTGCATTAGGCAAATATTTCTTAGGCAGGACACACACAAAAAACACCATGAACCTTACAAGAAAAGGAGGGGGCACCCTAATGAAATGGGCTCATCAAAATTAAAAACTGCTTTCTGCCCTGCTAAGAAGAATCAAAGATGAGTCCACCAGGGGAGGGGAGGTCTGAGCAACACAGATCACATGAAAGACGCCACGTCATGAATGCCGTCCTCCTCACTCAGCATGAAGGAGACATACAATTGTTTTAAAAAGAAAAAAAATCACTGAAGACTTCCCTAAAGGAGATGGTGGTGAATTCTCACGCCATCAGAGGCTAAGAACATGCAAATTACAATTACAATTAGGGCGGTTAAAATTTCAAAAGCAGACTATACTTTATTTATCTGTTTATTTTTAATGTGCATGAGTGTTTTGTCTGCATGTGAAAATGTGCACAACGTGTTTGTCTGGTGCCTAAGGAGGTCAGAAGAAGGCCTCAGGACCCTGTAACTGGAGTTAACAGATGTTTGTGAGTCACTGTGTGGGTACTGGGAATAGAACCAGGGTCCTCTGCAAGAGCAGCCAGGGCTCTTAAATGAGCAATCTCTCCAGCCCCCACACTGACAATACTAAGTGCTGGTGAGAACACACAGCTACCGTGGTGGCACCCAGGGTGGTGATAGCAAAGCCAGTGGCAGCCATCTTGCCAAAGGGTTTGGCAGCTTCTGAACATGCTGTCCGTCCCCCCCCCCCCCACACACACACACATACTCAAGGACAGGGAGGGGGTTACTGGAGAGCAACAGAGGCAAACAACAACTCCAGAGCATGTGTGCAGTGCTTATGGCTGCTTTAATCATAATAACCAAGCCCTAGAGACGGCTCAGATGTCCATCAGCCTGTGGACGGGTAAACAAGCTGCAGTACATTTTATCCTTTCCAAATGAAAGAATCAACCAGAGCACAGACCAGAAGCAGACGGGCCTCAAGTGAGCCCTGCAAAGTGATGGGAGCCAGACGCAGGACTTCGTGCTGCCGAGTCTCGTTCTCAGGGGGACAGGATAGTTCCCAGGTGCAGGTGCAGGGATGGGCTGCGGTACAGGGCGTACAGAGCGTGTGAAGGAACTCAACTTGGCCTAGGAATTTGCCAGAACTCACTGAACCGGACGTCTCACATGGGAGAGAGTTTTGCAGCACACAGCTTAAACCCAACAAAGCCAAATCTAAGACAAGAAAACAGAAACACACAAGAGAAGCCTATGAGATGGGTGGGTCCCTGGTGACTTTTTAAAAGTTGAGATAGGAGCCGGAAAGATGGCTCCATGAGGAAAGGCATTTGTCACACAAGCCTATCATTTGATTCTTGAATTCCATGGAAAGGTGGAAGGAGAAAATCAACCCTACAGAGTTTTCCTCTGACCTCCACATGTCTGTCATGGCATGCATGTTCATATGCATGCACAGTTAGGTACACACAGTAAGAAGAAGTAAATAAAATTGTTTAAAATGTTTAAATACTAAAAAGAGAGATAAGCTAAGGTCTTGGAGAAAGGAAACACCTGACCACCACATTAGGTTGGCTGCAGGCACTCAGGCCACAGCTCCTGAGCACTGTGTCAGTGCTGGCCCCAGCACTGACCACTACCCCTCCTTCAGCCTCCTCCCTCAGTCCCTGGGAGGCCAGCCCAGCTGTGATTCCCTCAGCATCTTTCCTGGGAGGGGACAGCCAAGTGACTGCCATGTCAGGCTCACCTTGCTGTTCTTCGCACTTGTCACAAATTCTCAAGGGCAGCTGGGGACCTGGGCCTGGCATTCAAGACATGGTTGCAGAAGACTGGTGAGGGTGACTACCGCTGCATATCTGTTTGCATCTTAGTCCCCTGCTGAGCATGGTACCACTACGCAACCTGCCCAGCAGCCATGGGGGCTCAGTGATGAACACAGGACGTTCTAGGTCTTGATGACATCTGCTTCTGCAGCCTCTGCTATACCACTCCATTTAACCCTCCAACGACACAGGAGTGGGAGCCCACTAGGTGACAGCAAGAATGGAGAACCCACAGCATGCAAGAACTATAACCCATGTTATGGTTCCTCCCCTGCTAAGGTCACACTGGGCCAGAAAGTCTGCCCTCCAGGGGGACAGAGATACGTATAGGACAAAATCCAGAGCCAGCGAGGGCACAGGGTAAAGCTGGCCTCACTGTCAGCTTGTGCCCCGGCCTGATACCTCTGTCCCTTGGCATATTATATTACATTACTTTAACATTGCTGAAGGTATCAGGAGCCATGGCTCCTATTGGCTCATTTCTAGAGTCTGCCCCTCCCAGGTGCCCACTGCTTTCCCTAATGTCTGTGGGCTCCCACACCTCCCCGTCACCATACCCAAGCTTCTGCTTGGGAACACCAGGGTCCCCTTCCTGCTACTCTGTGGAGCATACACTGGGTATCAGGCTACCAACCCCACATGGCCCCACATGGCCCCACATGGCCCCACATGGCCCCACATG